>NIUQ01001468.1:0-30392 GCA_002796945.1 Plectus sambesii
GTTTCTCGAACGCTCGGGCGGTACCCGACCCATTAACTGCAGCAATCCATCGGCGCGAACGCATTTTTTGAATCGACACTTAAGATTAATGCAATTATTTCTCTAAATTAAGTTGAAAAAGGAGATTTTTGTTGAAGAATTAATTAGTAAGCAATCAAATTTAGTTATTTGAGCCAATGCTTCTTTTTTTATGTCGTTTCGAGTTAATTAAGTGACAAAATAATTGTGACGATGAATGTTGTGCTCGTAACAATGAATTTGGTAATTCGACAGGGTGTTCAAGGAAATGTTAGCGATTTGTTTTTGAATAACTTTGCACAGACTGAACGGATTTTCATAATTTTGGGTTTCTTGCAATCCCCACGCTCTGAGAATTCTTTTTGGCTTATCAAAATTGATGACCCATAATCAAGTAAGTACCCCCTAATTTTAGGGGTACTTTTTAACAATTTTATTTTTATGCCATTCGAAGTTCAAAGTGATCCTCAAAAAATCATTTTGGAAGGTTTTCGGCATAGAGGTACCCATAAAATTAGGGGGTATCTGCTTGATAATGGGTCATACATTTTTTATGCAAGAAACAGTTCTTAGAGTGCGGGGATTGTAAAAAACGCAAAATTATCGAAATCCGTTCAGTCTGTGCAAAGTTATTCAAAAAACAAGCCGATTTAACGAGCAGATTTAAATCATCCTTAATTTTCCTAAGTACCGCGCCAAATTCAACAAAACTCTGCCAAAACATTGAAATCATCATAGAATTCAATAAAAACATTCATTTCCGTCAAAAAATCTACTTACAAGCTTTAAAATTCACTTCCCGGCCGACGCTACCACAGCTCCGAGCAAGGGTAGCTCCCGGCCTTCCCGAGCCTTCCCGGGGAAGCCGTACCCGGCGCAAAAATATTTCGAGAAACCCGGGTACGGGGTACGCGTACCCCGGGTGCACCCTGCGCCTTCCCGGCGTTTCGAGAAACCGGCCCCTGGGGGCATTTCTATTTCTTTTTAGGGGGCAAACCTTCCATTCTGGGGGCATGTTCGATCGAAATTTGAGGGCAGAATAAATCGAAATTTGGGGGCAGATTCGATCGATTTAGGGGGCACGTTATATTTAAGTCTATACTGAATAGACTAAAATTTGGTTTGCATTTTTACGAGCTCATCCTAGTATTAATCAGTGCATGTAAGTGTAATCCGAAATTAAACATTATAGCAGCTATATCCCGTTTCCCCTTTATTAAGGACATTATCAAACTTGAGCAGGATATTTTTATATTGGTTTGACTTGGAAACTGACCTTATTAAAGTGAAAATGGTAAAAGTACGCGGTCATTGTACTTAAACTTACCATGAGCTCATGGGCTTTTATTCAGAAAAATCTGGCGGCAGGCCTATCTTTCGTAGCCTCTTAGCAGTGCCGTTGCTTTCTGCTCTTGTTATACACTCACTTTTTGTTGAGGTCTTCAATCTTGCGTATATTCGAAATGACGTTGTAGTACGCAGTCTGTTTGTTTTCATCCCGTACCTCCTCTCCATTGAATTCGTCATTGGGGTACAACATCAGTTCGGCTGCTGTTGTCACATATTTCATTTTTTCATTCCAGCAGCATTTACTGAAATGCAAACGCGTAGAAGAGGTAAGAGAGAAATTTGAAAGAGAATTTTTGAGTTCCCTTACATTCTTCTTACACCCGAGTTCCACTCTATTATGGAATTTCTTGATAGACACGACGATGCTGGAGACTTATACATTAACAATATAAGCTTACATTTTTTCACCGGGTGCAAAGCCGCCGAACCATTGTTGTCGGTCAGCACAAGACGTTGTCCAAGTGGTGTTGAAGCAGACCTTCAATAATGAAACTATGTAATATGAACTGCGCGTCATTATGTATGAGTCCACTGTCGACTGCTCCCACTATGCTATTGTCAAGTTAAAGCGATAACTCGGCTACGGCGCATCGAGTCGCTTGTAGGGACTGGCGCAAGCGATCGCTGATTGTATTAATGAGCTGTAAGCACACATAGGAAGTTGCGGGAGTATCGGTAGGGGGTTTTACCTCTATTCAAGTCGTACCGATCGCTTCCGAGCGGCTTGAGGGTTATGAGTAAATATTTATAATTAATTAGTAACTGTGAGTACTAGCGGCCAAAAAATTTGAGGACCTTTCAAAGGGGGGGGGGTTGCTAATTTAAACAGTGAAAACCAAAAGGATATACAGTCAAACCCGGTTATATGCAGGTCCTCGGGAACCAGCCGAAAGCTGCATATAACCGGGTCCTGCAAATAGCCGGGTCCTGCATATAACCGGGTCTTGTAGCTATCTTGGACCTAAAGCTGCATATAACTGGGTTCTACGGTATCATCTGGGCTAAATTTAGTGTTGACGTAACATTTTAATGTGTCAATGGGTGGGAATATCCAGTTAATTACTTATGCCATATATGAGCGCAATTCAAGCAGGATGCAAGCAGCTGTTAAGGAGCAAATATGCAAAAGCTGAATAAGTAAGCGATCGAAATCTAATAGTGCAAACAGATTGCGATACACCTAATGAGGTCTAAGTAAAGAACTGGGTTTTTTTTGAATTTTTTTGGAACGAGTATGATCAGAAGTTTCCTCTTTAATTGCATAGAACCTATTTAAATTTCTTCCCTTCATTTCCAGAACGATGCGTATAACATTCAGAGCATTCAAAATTTCTCAACTGTTAGGCATGTGCCGTTCGACCTCTTTCACTTCTATGATCTGATCAGAATTAGACGACATTTTAGCAAAATTTGAAGCAAAAATCTACCCTTCGCGCACTTATTGACTTATTTCGTCATACGAGAGAGATCTGTTTTTTACGATGGGGGAATATGATTGACATCTCGCTGTGATGCCGCGTATCCTATTCATGCGATCCTTATGACCTACGACCAACATGCGTGTCACATGATGACAGCTGCAATTNATATAGCCGGGTCCTGCATGTAACCGGGCTGCATATAGCCGGGTTCGCATACAGTGCAAAACATAGGGAAAAAAATCGGTAACCAGCCAAGAGCTGCATGTAGCCGGGTCCTGCATATAGCCGGGCTGCATATAACCGGGTTTGACTGTACCCGCCAAATCCCAAACCTGTCATAGTGTCTAATATGGCAGAATGGCTTTCAACCCGTGCTTCTCTCCCGCCACCAGTGATACCGCTCGGAGACACTTTTAGTGCGAAAAGAGCGGATTTGCAAGATAAAAACAGTTAATGTCTTGATTTTATTTATTAACTCCCAAATAGCCGATTCCTGATTGAAATTAGATTTATTTGCAAAATATGACAGTTCCTATTTAACATTACCGGGTTTTTCCGATTAGAAGCCCCACTGGGCTTATATTCGGTTTGACTTTCCAAATAAAAGCCCCGGGGCTTATATTTGGAGCCGAAAAAGGATCACCATGAATGCGTAAAATGAAATTATTTCAAATGAATTTTACGTGTAAATACCGCATTCTCTATTAGAATTTGCAAAAACCATATAGATCTTCCATTATTTGCGTGTAAGATTAATTAAAAGATGAAAAAACGACGCAAAATGCAAGTATGATTGGTACTGCAAAAAGCGTTGTGAAATTGAATTTTCCAAATAGAAACCCCGGGGCTTTTATTTGGGGACAAAGTAGAGAGGCGAAAAGTGCCAATTCTTATTACATGCCCCGGGGCTTATACTCGGAAAAACCCGGTAGTACTTTTTGTTCTTACAGTCATCATTCGATGTTTTTCGTCCTCCTCGTTAAAGCAGATGGGTTTCTTGCATTCCAACTGTAGCAATCCATCCTTTGATATCCTTAGTTGATTGGGAACAGACGTTTCATCGCACACTCCCGCAAATGCAGAAAGAATGCAGTAAAGGAAGAGCAGTAATGCTACAGCGAAAAGTTGCTTGGGGACTTGCATAATCTCGAGCGTACCTGGCCACCGATTGCAAAGGTGTTGCCGCTGGATATCTAAAGACAAAGTCAGCGAGACAGAAAGTGAGAATAAAATAGCATATCACAACTCGCTTTTGCAAAATTTTCACGTATTCACACGCGTCAGGAAGCGAACAAAGCCACTAAAATGTAGAGGAAATATGGGTCGGTAATCCCTGAGCAATTTGATAAACAAGATGGATAGACACGCATTCTTGCCTAAACTGTTTGTATTTAATTTATTCGATTACGCAATCAGTGACGCTAGCAACGTAAAAAGGCGTAAACATGAGATGTATAAATGGGTACGGAAAATAACATTGCTGGCGTCTACCAAGATGGCGGTTGTAAAATAAGAAAGTGAAAAAAGAATAAAATAACAGGATGACGTTTAAAGAAATTTCAGAGTGAGATGAACTAGCTAAAGAGTAACATTGATGAATCAAGCATTTGTCTAGCTCCACTGATGCATACAACTATGAGAAAGAACCACAAATTATATCATTAAATAATGCTGAGCGTCACTTCCGAATGCGGAAGAGTTCAATTTGTTTATTCACTTTCCAAATGCGCCCGTCTTAACCTTCCTAAACAGTTTGTAATAATGATGTGTGTCATCTTGACGAGCGCGATACTCGCCAAGATGGTTCACGACGATCTGTCCGGCAGTGTAACCTCGTTACCGATGCTCTGATTTCTCTGGCCAAGGGTGCAAACGAAAACCACATTTCTACCGGTCGCGGCCGCAACACTGACATAATTACCCTGCGAAGGATTTGCGCATTCTCGCGCAATCAGGAAGTTTTTGGGGATCGATTCGCCGAGCAATAAAATCTCTATAATTCCTTTAATGGCACTAAGTACGAATCTTCACGAGATTTTATATTAATATCCGCTTTTTCTTAGCACCGAGTCTTTTGTTCAGAGCCTAGGCACAATGGGCAAAAAGTGTTCGGATTTTGCTGAAATTTCGTATGCCGAGGTACTTTAGGGTAAAACTTCCGAAAATAAAGTCGGATTTTTTCACAAAAGTTTTTGCTTCGAGATATGGCGGGAGATTTAAAAATGTGTACTGACATAACAGAATTTGTCAAAATCAATGTTTTTATACACCGTTCGATTAGGAATGATGAGATGAATCTGAATATGTACTCAGATTAAAAATTGGTGCAGAACCTGAAATGTTATGCAAGAGAGAAAAGTCGAGTTTTCAAACTATTTAGTTTTTTGAAGTTTTCGGTAAAAACTTGTTCACAATACTAAAAATCGATGTACCCTAGGGTTGTGGCCCTAGCTCTGGGCTATCCAACGGCATCATGAAAATGGGCAGAGTCGTGCATGTGCTGAACACTAATTGAGCCCGAACGTGGTGCACCCCATGTTTACCGTGTTGAGCATAGCGCGTATGAAAAATAACTCTGGTAGTTCGCAACAAAATTCAATGCGGATTTCGGCATCTTGTAGAGCTCTTATTAACTTAGATTTCCATTTTTTAATCATAAAAATCCGATCACAATTACTCATTTTACGAACTTTCTACAGAAAGTCACAATTTTTCACATTTTCGTGCGTTTCTCGCGCATTTTTAACGATACGCCAACCATATTGTGTGAAAAACGTGTAAGAAACGCGAAAACGTCCGAAATTCTGACACTCCGTAGAAAGTTCGTAAAATGAGTAACTGTGATCGGATTCTTATGATTAAAAAAAGGAAATCTAAGTTAATAAGAGCTCTACACGATGCCGAAATCCGCATTGAATTTGGTTGCAAACTACCAGAATTATTTGTCATACGCGCTATGCTGCTACGCGCTGTGCTCAACACGGTAAACATGGGGTGCACCACGTTCGGGCTCAATTTCCGTTAACTGCATGCACGAGTTTGTTACTTTTTATGACACCGTTGGATAGCCCCGAGTTCGGGCTTCAATTCTAAGGTAGATTTCCCTTGTGTATAGTGAACAAGTTCTGACCGAAAAAATCAAAAAACTAAAAAGTTAAAAAAGCTGAAACACGTAAAAAACGCGATATTTTGTTTTGTGCATAACTTTCCAGCTTCTGCACCAATTGCAAACCTGCGCACATTTTCAGATTGCTCTCGTCATTTTCCGTCGAATGGTGTATAGAAATAAAGAATTTAGTCTCGTTCTACTACATTTCCTCATACCCGTTTTTTTGGTAAATTTGGCACTCATCACGTTCGGGCTCAATTTGCGTCCTCTGTATGCGCGAGTTTGCCCATTTTCATAATACCGTTGGATAGCCCAGCGTCAGGGCTACAATCCCAGGTTACAGCAATTTTGAGAATTGTGAACAAGTTTTTACCGAAAACTTCAAAAAACCAAAAAGTTTGAAAATTCGACTTTTCTCTCTTGCATAACATTTCAGGTTCTGCACCAATTTTTAATCTGAGTACATATTCAGATTCATCTCATCATTCCCAATCGATTGGTGTCTTAAACCTTGATTTTGACAAATTCTGTTGTCAGTACACATTTTTAAATCTCCCGCCATATCTCGAAGCGAAAACTTTTGTGAAAAAATCTGACATTATTTTCGGAAGTTTTACCCAAAAGTACCTCGGCATACGAAATTTCAGCAAAATCCGAACACTTTTTGTTCATTGCGCCAAAATAAACTCGGTGCTTAGAAAAATTAGGTTTAAAATTTTTGAGTAGCCACATATTACAATGAGCATCATAGCAACTGTTGGGGATCGCCAAATTTTTTTAGTTTGGGCAATTATCATAGCATAAAATATTATCCACCGAAAAAACTCACACCGCCGGACCGGTACAGTTATCGTTATAAACGACTTTACTGTAACTGTGTTATCAAAACTGATCACAGTTGAGCAATTAACGGAATAGCGACATTCAAGTACCACAGCATATGACAGCATCGATGTAAAAAGTGAACTTGCTGGGATTGAATGAAAATTAGACATTATATCAATCGCGCCACCATTCATAAAAATATAAAAAAATATAACTGAAGCAACCTCCTTGTTAGATAGAGGATAAACAGCATCGCAGCTGGCAGATACCATAATTTGACGGTCACACATTATTGTCATAAAATATTACGGTTTTACACGAATTTTGAATAATGCAGAAAGATATTTTAATAAATAATGTTCATATTCGCGCCAAAATGCTTTTGATCCTCACGGCAATACTGGAATTGAAACCGAAGTAGCGCATTCAATGACAAACTCTAATATATTTTCACGTAAAACGTAAAGAATAATGGCCAAATTCAACAGAATCCTTTGAAGCATTCATCAGACGCAACGTGGTAGGCAGAAAATGGCAACGGTATAAACGGATCATTGAGAAACATTCCACGGTAGCCTTTGAGAGAAAAGAGTGATTCAAATAACGGCGCGAGTTGCAAACAATAATCTGTCAAAGTCCAAAAAGTCAACAAGTCTCATAATAGCTAGCATACATGAAGCGGACACGTGTCACTGCTATTGAAAGACGTATCAGTTTTATGAACTGCCTCATGAGAGTAAAGGGATATCAGAAACAATGCAAAGGATGTAGAAGATTGCAAGTAAACCGCCCTGAACGAAATAACACCAAATGTTTGTGATTTCGGACTTGATGACATAATCTATCATAGTGCACTCAATTGCAATTATGCTAAAAAGATTTTTTGAAAAACTATAAAATAGTAGAACCTGCGCAACTTTTGCCAGGCGGCCAAAAGCTGCCGTATTTTACAATGCTCGTGCAATTTCGCAGGGTTGCAAAAATATAAGCTACCAGCGGCCAATTAAGACCAATATAAGCCAGACACCTTCAACCGTCTGCATCGCAGTCAACAACTTTCACAAATTAAGTAACACGCGCCATAACAATTACAAGAATGCGTTGAAAGACTAAGAACGCGAAAAAAAACCTCGCGCAAGTTCAGCCCGAATGCCACTGCCGAGAAGTGATCATATTAACAGAGTAATATGTATAGTCAAAATTTGCCGATCAGAAGCAAGAAATCTCGCCAAGCACCGTGGTTGGCAAAGATGGCTCGCTTTTCGGTGCTCGAACACCGTTTTTCACCAACGATCTTGGTTTTTACGTGCGTAAATTGATATAAAGAAGCGCTATCGACTTTCGAAGTAGTATTCAATCAAAGATCTCTTGTTCATGATCGACAAAATTTTGACTATAGAGTAATAAGTATATGCATGAAAATGTCACTCTTCCCTGTCATCAGTAACAACAACACAGCCATCCACAGCAGTCCAGTCGATGTCAGCGAAAAACGGATGCGCTCTAATATCGTCGGGAGTGAGGCGCTCCCGAGGATTCGCCACCAAAAGTTTGCTGACCAGGTCCTTGGCTTGGTCAGATATGGACATCGTGTCTGGGAAGGAAATTTCGCCGGTGGCACTGACCCCTTGTAGACAGATGTCGTGCATTGGCTCGCCGCATAATAGCTCCAATAGCAAAGCGCCCACTGACCACCAATCCGCCGCTTCTGTCACCAAAGTTGGCCGGATGCCAGCCACTTCTAGAAAGGATTTACGTGAAACGCTTCTCTCATTATTTGCTATTATCATTACTGATTCTCCCACAGTTTGACACAATATATTTGAAAAAATTGGCCTCACCCAATGGGATGATAACGAAATCGTTTACTCCTAAAGTTAAGTGATTCTTGGCGAAATTCAGCTCTATGCTTTGCTGTGGGCACAAGTATCCCTTGACTTAAGAAAAATTCATGACATGATTATGTTACAGGCCCTTAATACTTGTCTGCATCTTGTGTGAGCGCGCTATAAATATAAAGCAACCAACCTGGCGCGGCGTAACCGAGATCGAGAGCATCCAAATCGTCCCTGATTTCCACGTTGGCCCAGGCGCTACAGTAGGTCAGCATTATAAAACCGGACGAGTTTAACAAAATATTGTCGGGTCGCAGGTCACTGAAAACATCAAACTGAATCACTATCATTGGTCGTTAAATATAGATATACAATCACTATGACTGCAAGGTCCAACGAAATTCAAATTTCTAATTATTACAACCAAAAGCGAGGCTTGTCCTTGCTAAATACGATGCACTGTACCATAATCGTCATTGTGACCAAAAAGCGAAGCGGAAGTCAACCATCAACGCGGCATAAGCGTGATAAAACCAGAAATATTCGAGTCTTACTCGTCTAATTATCATTATCGAGAACAAAGTAATGAACAGTCACCTACCGTATGACAATTCCTTCGGCGTGGAGTGCCGTCAAGGCGCTGACCAGCTGAGCGGTCCACAACCTGACGAGGGTCTCAGGAAGGGCGCGGCATTTGTCCCAAATTTTCTGCTTCTTCAAGCGGCCCGTGACAACCCACAATGCTTCGCTTTGTGACATTGTGCGATCATTCGGGGACGCTGAAATGAACTATCTCTCTGACCGTTCATTTATTATGATAGAGATGCGCTAAATTTGGACACGGTGGAGCCTGCGAGGTATAAAGCTACTAAAAAATAAACGAAGAAATAATAAATCAGTTTAAAAAATGACAGAGTTATCCATCCAAGTTTTCATAGAGTAAAACTGTCCCGCAAAACGTTTTTGTTCACTTTTGATGCTAATTTTTTCAAAATTTGCGACAGGCATACATACGTTAGCTCTAATCAACTCTTGATAAAATCCAGTAATATCACCATTAAAGATAAAAAACTTCAAATCACCCACGTTGCTGACTGTTCGAAGTGGACGAAGTCCTCGCAGTCGTCGTAATGGCGGCGGGGCGCTCCTCCTCGGCGTCGGTCTCGTCGATGATGCTGAAGTGCTCGACATTGGTCGAGATAGTGCTCAGCACGGAGGCGAAGCCGCCGGACAATGGTGACGTCATTGCGAGCGCCGCCGCGTTCGCACTTAGAGGAACGTTCGCCGCCACATCAACGCCCACTATCACCGAGTCGTCCACGCTGTCAAAACTGTCCCGTGACGCCACTGATGACTTTTTTCTTTTCGTCTGCAATCAGATTGTACGGTTCTCTTGCTAAATAACGTTCTAGCATTGTAATGTACTGGAAATAAATTGCGTAATTGTGGACGTTGTTGTAGTCGAGTAAAGATGCGTTGCTATTCTTAGTTTAACTTATTATTGATTGCTTATGATAACTGCGAAGAAAAATTGGGAATTACAATAGAAAATAATTATAGCGATATCGCTTATAACACAAATTCGTTTATAGCAGTCAGCTCTGACCGTACTTTCCGCCTCTACTGTTTTGTATAGAGCAAAAATCGTTTATACGAGAGTGCTGCTGATACTGGTATAAACGATCTTCACTGTACCTAATCTTAACTCAGCCTGATGTCATAAAGAGATTATTTCGATTTTTCTCCCGCTGGCCATAAATGTGCCGCGCCCGATCTCCTACGGTTCCATCAGTAATTTTAACGGAAAGGAGGGCATACGTACGCAGAATTTCAGTACTACTCACAAATAAAAGATGGATATGTGTGAGCGCCAATAACATCCAAATGAACGCGTCTTTGGGCTATGTGTTAATACCATATTTTCTTTAATGAAGACACTTTTTAATTCAATGAGACGGATTTCTAATCATAGAGCACGTTTTCCATATTAATTCGGAAAGTATCCTTATAGAAGTGAAAATTGTACAAAAAGGCGCTTTAAATATTGCAAAATATTCATATTTTCCTTTGAGTAAATGGCAATTTACTAGACAAGTTCTTCCCTAGTTAAAATGCGCGTTCTTTTCTGACCACTCTAAAACTGGTAAGTTCAGAGGGAGTCTATACTTACTTTTCGCAGAATGGAATCAAAGGCAGTTGCATCCAGTTCCGTCGGTTCGTCGAAGTCGCTCCCGACGCTGAAGCGCACATGCCGTCCTGAAACGCGAAAGATCCGATAAATGAGCAACACTGATGCATATATATACCATTACTACGTTGAAAAATATACTTCACGAAATCAAATATAAATATTCCACAAATTTTGATTGAGGAAATGTCCTTTTCGATTTGGAAAGTGTCTTTATTGAAGTGGTAATTATATATTTGCGTTGAATGCTTCAATCATCAACTAATACAACCAATGAAGGTAATTTTCGCATTATTACTCTGCGATCATCCATGAAACGAAAAGCTGCAAAATTCTCTTACCAATATAAGAGTTTCTGGATGGCGAGCGGAAAATAACGTCCGAATCTTGAGCAGTTGATGTGGAAGGCACCTGATCCTGGACAGTTTCGCGAGCAGCGCCCACTGCAGCTGGTAACACCGTGCTTGAGTTCACTCGCGTGATATCGTTGCGAAATGGCTCTGCTTCCATTGCCGCTAGACGCAATCGTTGGCACTCCTCCCAGTACTCTCTGAAGCAGCACTACTTAGCATATTTTGATTATAATTTCAAAGAAAACTCAACAGTGGGACATATATTTCGTTGGTTTCAATATAAGATAGTAATCAATACCGGACATGAGTATTAATTAGTGTCAGTTTTAGAAATTATGCAAAAAATCAGATTGGAAACGAATATTTGCAATAATATTAAGTCAAATTCACCGACGTCTACTGCGCACTTCAATTTTTAATTCACTGTCTCATCTCTTTTCACCCTTGAATAGTCGCCGCAATTTAATAAAATACAGGGAGTACTAAAACATAATGAGATCGCCGAAACATAAAATACAATACTATTATACATTATACAAAATATAATACAATACTATGTCACACTGCACAAAATCACTATGCTTTGTAACGTAGACATTGAATCATCCTCTCATCGTAATCTGCGCCCCCGAAATACGATTTCCCGCTCAATGCAGGATTAAAAATCCTAAAAAACCATTGAAACCTGCCAAATCACCCCTCAAAGTGCGGTTATATGTACTAAACTGGCGTATCGGTAAGTAAACCGCGCACGAAGAACATAAGGAAAAACGAACATGAGAAAGTCCCAGAGGCGTCCATGGGGAGCATATTCGATGAGCAAAACAATGTTAGAGTCAATGTCGAAGAACTTGACGAGCCGGGCCATGTAGGGTACGTTGGTGGGTACGGTATTCTCGCCGAGACCGCTCACCGTCATCCCTCCGCTCTTCTCGAGCAGTTTTATAACGAATAACTCATCCGACATCTCTTCTTTCACAAGCAGCACGCGCTTCTTCGCTTCCATACTCGGCAGCACTGTAAAAGAATCCATTTGATGAAGCGAACATCATGTTGTTACGAACTCAACAATCCCAAGGGCTGTCCGCATTCGATAAATTAAAATGGTCGTTTGTGATGGTATTTCATCACCGTAATACTATTACGTCCACGTTATGCAGACTGTCCCAGAAGTATCTAGATACTACTGAGAAACTGTGAATGTTATAAACTTAGTTCTTAAGAACAATAACATGCCTTTGACAAAACGGTAGCTGCGTAGCGTATGAGCAGCGCCTTGGAATTCAATCAGTGTCGGGTCCTGAACGGAACTTGACAGCCAGGTATCCAGGTCGAACGCCGTGCTATCAAACGCGAGATAGGCGCGATACAGGCGCTCGGCCTTGTGGAGGTACTTGGCCGTCTTCTTGCGGACGGCGTTCCGACGCGTTAAATCGCGCTCATCTTGCACGCCCTGAATAAAGGAAATTTTTTGGGTAATATGACCTGGTTCAGGGAGATTCAAGGGTAGTATCGAAACTGGATAAGTGTACTTGATTTTGCACGAAAAATTTGTACACATGTCCAGTTTGAGCGCTTAAGCGGTGTACATTTATCCGGTTTTGACTGTATTAATTACGCCCTTTGGAAATGTAATGAACAGTCTAATTTAACTAACTCAAAATGGCAATGAAACACATACTGCACGACGTTCAGAACAAGAGCGGTTAAGACAAGTTACGCGAGCCCTATACAGACTGCTAAAAATATTTATTGCAATAAAAGTTTCGATTTAAAACAATTCACTGCTAAAAATGTCCACAACAATCGATTTACTGCTCTAAAAATGTCCACTATAAACAACTGATCAGCTTACTTGAAGTAGTAGTGTGACGGCGCTTTTATAGCAATGGAAGGCGAGCTCGAAAGCGGACTCAGATTCGGCCTTTTGCGCCGTGGCAATAAAGTGAGCAGCTTGCAGGAGGTAGTCATTCTCGTTCGCAGGTCGATTCGGACTTACTCCTCTTCGTCCTACGCGAACTTTTGGAGAACCTGATGGACTGTTTCTACTCGCCGTTAGAAGCGTATTGAAACTCGAGTCGCTCTTCACCTGAAATGAGAGTAAATGTTACTCATTGTTAAGAAAGTTAACTAATCAACGCTTAAATCCTCTCGCTTTAAGGCTTAAAATATATGCTTTTTACTTGCAAAATTATTGTTAAGAAAGAAATTCAAAGACAAACAATACAGTACTAAAGAATAGTGATAAAAGTTGCGACAAAATATCAATTCTATCAGCGACCCAAGATTCGTAAAAAAACACCGGTATGACATGAGAAATACAATTCATCTATTAGCACTCATCCAAACCGTAAACAAATACATTACCTGTTGGATAGACTGCTCGCTGCTGTTCAAAGCCGGTGGTACACGTGGAAAGAATCTCTCAATAGCGGAAGGATGACTGCCATCCTGACTGGGATGGCTTGCCGAGTGCCGCCTGCCACTAAAAAAGTCTCTCTCCGTCCCATGATCGTCAACCGGCAGGCGGCAATCTTCGAAATCGAACAGCGGCGGCGGCAACAAGCCGCCGTCCGCAGGTATGGCTGGCGTATTCAGGTTGATCTGAAAAAACGCCGCGTTAGTGCTACAAACCGAGTACAGTTATAATTGTAATCGTTTATTGTGGTTTTGCTTACACCAATATTTCACTTTTATCGGTCATTTTGACCGACCCACCAACCACCGATATAAACTAATCTTACTGGAATAGTCTTTTTTCGATCAGTAACAAGAAATCTCCCCATGCATCGTAGTTGGTAAAGATGAACTATCTTTTCGGTGCTCGAACACCTTCTTTTATCAAGAATAATAGTCGTTTCTGGCTTTTTACATGGGCATAAACTGATAGAAAGAAGCGCTGTCGATTTTCAAAGCACTTTGCCGGATTCGGTTTAAAATTGCTTGTTAATAATCGAGAAATTTTGATCATATACGAGTCAGCAACGCGGAATTATAACTATCGATAACTGATGATCAAAGTAAAAAGTATCAAGCGACAGTATCTCAACTGACTGAAAAGAAACAATGACTCATATACGGTTTTGTACGCTTTACTTGTAGAAACGAATCAGTAAATATTGTTGATAATCGAAAAGGATTGTGTAAAATTGACGCAAGATGCCGTTTGCGGAACGATGGCAGCGCGTGAGAGATGCGGTTACTGATTTCTTGATAACAAAGTAAGCGATGAATTATCGCAACTCCCAGGCAGCAGTCACGCCAATGAGAGATCTTGCGCCAACTCTGCACAAGCCCGGGGCGTTGCTTGTGTGAAAGTATTCAAAACATAATGATAACTGTCAACAGAAAGCGCACACAAGCCAAAGCAGTACTTCGCATCCCAGCCCCTTTACGACTGACTGGTTGCCAAAGTTATCACATAAGCTGAGCCGAAAGCTACAACTCAAGCGTTTCATTTTGACAGAAGTAACGGCGAAAAGTTGCTTAAAGAACATTATAACTGTGGAGAATGGTGGGTCTTATATTGTCGCGTCAAAACTATTTCAAGTGACCCATTCCAAAATACCTCGCAGATTTAGCGTGAGAAAGATTTTGTTAAACAATTTTTGTCTATGGCGCTTGACGCCCCGCCAAAGTACCGTAATACAAACTATACCCGAATTTCACGTACTCTAAAATAGCACGAGCAGTGGAGCAACTTTCTCCAAAGCATGATACCATTAATATTATTGCAAACACAGTAGCCGACCAAAAATGAAAAATAGAAGCAAATGATAATGGGGAAAGGATAGTATCCATAAAGTCACATTACTTCTTCGAGTGTCTCCGGATCGGGACTGGTCGGCGGGTCGAATGCAGCTGCCTGCCTACTCTCTTGGTCCATATGTGACCTTTCCTCCTCTCCATTTGAATTTCCCGCCAAATCTTCACCAGAAGTCGTTGCGATATCGGTTGCGCTGAAATTTTTATCGCAGCGTTAGAAAAAAAACACTAGTGACTGATGTCGGCAAAGAAAAAGGGCTGAGGTCATTGATGGAAATCGCGAATTCAAATGGATTAAATATGGTAAATGAGGTCGTAGTAGGTAGCGTATGAAATACTAGTTTAGAATTAAACACACTGGGTGTTTGAGCCAGTACATGAAAACTTTTCCTAACAAATTAAATGCAGTACATACGTGCACATTTTACTTTTAAAATTTGCACAGGACAGTAAGCGAAAGCGAGTAAACGCCACTAGGGAAAATAGTCGACTATTTCATTAGTATACAAGTTGGATGACGCACAAAGATCGGACGAAAATGACTAAGACTGAAAGTTGGCTGCAGTATTTTATGAATCATATACTACAGGATGTATAAAAAGCTCGTACAAAAATTTCAATCTGATTTCGTACGAATTTTCGTACGAAATTTTTATACACCCTGTAGAACATCATCCATCATAATAATCCGTCCCTTGCTACTCTGCGCAGCACAATGAATCAGCTAATTTACTGCTATACCTGAACAAAGTCGATCAACAGAGCACAATAATATAATTAGGCGAGAAATATATGTAAGCCCTTCCTCCATCACAATACAGCCTAACGAGGGAGCGACAATTATAAATCATTTATTTACCTTGATTCAGGTTCGATATCAATCAATGGAGCTTCGCGAGGATTCGACACGCGCGCCGGTTCCAGACTGATGCCTTGGCTCTCTTGAGCTGTGTTCATGACCGCTTGCTGAAGACAATTGCGATCAACTAGCAAATCAATCAATATTTTCAGAAATATGTGGTTTTCGGTATTTACCTCTGAGATGGCAATGCGAAAGTGTAATAGTAAAGGAATTGCCACTTCTAATCATTACGAACAAAATTTGCCGATCAGTATGAAGAAATTATATTCTGGATAAGGCGAACTGCTTCAAAAGTCGATAGTGCTTCTTTCTGTTAACTTACGCACGTAAAGACAAAAAACGAGTATTACTCTTGGTAAAAAACGCGTTAAAACACCGAAAACCGAGCTCATCTACGCCATGTAAAGCGCCTGTCTCGATCTCATGCTACAAATCGAAAAATGTTGCCTATACTGTGAAATTCGTTAATATCGATACTTGAAGGGACCGGCCAAAATTAACAACAAAAGCAAAAACGGTAAAAATAATTCTACTATAGTGCAATAAAAGTTTGAAATAGTACCTCAAAGAATTGCAGCGTCAACTGTGACTTTCGAAGCACGTCGTTGGACACTATAAAGTCAAGAAAAGCTTCTGCTTTCTCGCGCCGCTCAGTGATCGTCTCAGCATCGAATTTGCCAAACAGCTTTGGCTTTGGGAAATCAGGGAATTCGCCGCGCAAGTACAACTGCTGATGAAGCTTCGACTCCAACTGCCACAGTTTCCACAGCTCTTTGTAACGTGTCCACTGTGAAAATGTCACTGGGTCCAAATCGAGGCTGTTTTTTGGAACTGCCTAAATTTTGCGCAAATTGCAGTGAGTAATAATCAATGCTTGCAATTGAATATATATTTTTAAGTTTTTATGTGGTCTAAATATGTGTTATCTTTATGCAGCTAAATGTTGCGATCAAAATGCAATAATTTGGGTGTCACTGCGTCTTTTAACACCTCATGACTGAAATGCAACTTAAATTGAAAATTTAGCAATAAAATTATCATGTGTACACATGGAAATTTCAGAACCTATAACAGTAGAAATAAGCCCAGAATAACAATGATAAATGCGCTGAGTATGCAATGATTAAAAGCAATCAAAACGTTCTCCATCTCAACTGAAATTTTAATCTATATTTGCTAAAGGTGCAAATAACTATCTGAAACCATGCGTCATAGTAATTGGCGTTATTTCAAAACATTCTGCACTCTATCAAACCATTATTCCTTAGTAGAAGGAAATAAGCGCTTCTCAGATCAATTAAAGATCAGTTAATTTGTAAAAAATAGTGCAAACCGATACGTGTGATTTCGAAAAAAGGGTAATTCGTCAAAGATCTTCAATCGTGTCACTATGACTAAGAGCTACTCTGCTGCTATCAATAAAAGTCAATTAAAAAGAGACATAGAGCTCAGAAAGTGACTTACGTTAATCAGAATGAGGTAGCAAGTATGGCCGTCGGTTTCCTTGACTTCTGTTATGACAACTTTAGTCGACCAGTCTCCTTTGGCCGCAGACAGTACGGAGCACAGACTGGTCGGCCGACTTTGAAGAGTTCGCATTGATGAAAATTATTTGCATTGCTACCTGAGAAATTCTCTCTTAGTCTACTTCAGACAGTTCGGCGAGATTTGCTCGAGAAAATACTGATGGTTGTGCGAACGTTGTCGATTGATGTACGGTAGCTCTCAGGGAGTTCGGAATGGGATTACGAAGACTATGTTGAAGGCGTCAAGTTTACACTGTCTGGCGACGCAAAACAGCGCTGATAAGTCAAACATCTTTATTTTTACAGCCTCTTCGCTAGTCAAGCATTTATATTGAGCGTGTCCACCCAGTCTGTGTCGTTAGCGCTGACTTCTGTCAGCTATACACAGGCGGACGTTCGTCGTGCGTCCAATCGATTTTCCACACTGACAATATTAATCTAGAGTTAACAGTATAGAAACTGTTGAAACCGCTCCTTTATGATCACCTGTATGCGGTAAATGGCAGCATATTTTTTAAGGAAGCCAAAGCATTGCTTTTAACTTTGTCTCTAATTTCTTCGCTGGACCATTCGATGAAGACGTTTTTTCGACGAATTCAATTTTTTGCTAAGAAAAAATTATGAAGCAATCGTATCGAAAGTTTATCAGAATGTCCTGATATAAATTGGCACATCTTTTAAATTTCATTAACTCTAGGCATGCGTCTGTTGGGAAGAGCATAATATTGTAGGTCCCTTTTCTATCAGCCGAGCGCAGTAACACTTGGCCTTGTTCCTATTTACTTTTGTATGCGTTGGCTATCCGATTTATCGCTTAAAGTAATTACTGTCAGTGCCTTGTCCATTCTGAAACCATATTTCGAGGTTTCTTGCGAAAACACATTCCCTTATTCTACATCCTATCTGTATCATTCAGTAGCTTCTTCATGAATCGAGTGAATTCTAGCCTTTTATTGTGTTTTGGCGCGGATTTTGTACTTAATTCAGCTATACATTGTTGAGTCAAGATCAAGTGTACTCAAAAATACTCCAAGAGCTATGCCCCTTTGACATATTCAACAGCCCTCTCAAAAGCAGGCTCATTGCATTCGCTCAAACCAAAATCAATTGATCGACTACACCATGTTCCCATTACACGTGATGCTAATCGAAAAAGTGTTAGGTGGTTAAGTCTACGTGCATGTGCGTGAACACGTGCACGACAAGCGGCGGAGAAGCACAAAGCAAAGTCCGAGAGTAAAGACCATTCCAAACCCAATTGTGTTTGTCGGTTCCTTAGCGATCAGAGCATATCAGTGGTCGCCCAATAGCTCGACAACAATACCAAAATTTTACTGATCTGCTGATCGAGCACTGCGCGTTGTTATCGTGGGAAGAATGATGGCCGGGGAAAGTGCAGCGTTTGCTAAATGGTCGCCCCTAAGCGCCCTTATCGGCGAATATAAAATCGGTCTGCACTGGTGCAAGATCACTTCATACTTCACCCTCTCTTGCGGTGAACCCCACTCATACATCTACCTTGATCGTTGAGTGAAATTTGCTTAGGTCGCTCAGCAATATCTGAAAACTTTCCAAATCTTGCGGAAAACTTGACACTTGCTTCCTCAAACGCAACCTCTGAACACAAGCCACTTTTACTCAAAAACTATAATAAACGAAAAAATGGGAGGCAGCATCAAGTTCGCTTTGACTGTCGACGTCATCGTTGTGGCTGCATTGGTGGCGATCGTTTCGGCAGTTCCGGATGCCGACACTTGTGAATCGACCGTCTGCTCAACTCTACAAACGATTCACAAAACTGTGGTAAGTAAAACTACCAAACTGTCCTTTGGCATTTTTAATTCGGTAGCGTAATCTGAGCTGATGTGTCGTAAGTTGGACACACTTTCTATATGAGTAATTGATGCGAATACTGCATAATTTTACTTTATCAGTGAGAAAAATTAACTGAGCGTGACCTCTACTGATGCGGTCCTCCCATGTACAGTGCCTTTCGAAGCTGCGTAAACCGATGCTAACGAGATATATGTTAAGGTATATGTTCACACATATACCTTATTTGAGAAAGCTATAGTTGCTGTGGAAATAATGAAAGCTAATATAATTTTGGTGTATCATTTTATTATAAGTGAATGATAAGATGGGGTCAACTTTTTGCTTAGTGTTAAAGATTATGGTATTAAACTTTGATCAATCTATCTGCGTGCCTGCTTTGTACATGTAAACAATGGTCATGTGTGTACTGGCCTAAGTGGCAAGCAACAAGCTATTTCACGTTGTCAGGTGTATACGAATGGAATATAATTACGCAAATGCTTCACCAAATAGTCTTTCTTGTTTAATTACTTCCTCGTAGAAGTTCTTTTCTATGATAATTTAAGAGTAGCAGAGCGATTATACATTTTTTATGTTTTGAGCAAAAATCTTTCATCTTATTCGAGCGGCATCAACGATGTAACGCTTAACTTGCATACTTAAAAGGACCAAATTATCTCTCTGGAAAATTACACAAACTGGAATAAATTCAATCACAACTAAAGCCATACTCAAACACAATTATCAAATCAGATATTCTATCCTGAAAGCAGCAAAAACATCATAAATGTCTTTATTACCTATATTACCACATTCTTAAAGTGGTCATTTTGCAGCCGAAATTTGTGTCAAGGGTTGAGAGAAAGTTGTGTCCTTCGATAACGACGAAAGACCATGCGACGACCTGCAGCAACGTGCTTAACTCGCAAATGGCTGACCTTCTTCAAGAGAAGATGGTAACTCGTAAGGTACGCCATTTTTTGATTTTTAACTGTTTGTTTGCAACCAGCGGCCTAATTCACAAAACTTTTCCGACTGCAGGATTGCAAGCGCGCTGTTTGGTCACTTTTCGGTCATTTTGCGTTTTCAAACCAGTTTTCGCGCTTGCAGTTCCGCAATTGCCGTTTTTTTATGTTGACGCCGGAATAGGGAGCACTAGTTGGGAGGGATAGCGCAGACATCTGAACACGATCGATACGACGACATTTGAGGTCGTATTCGACTAAAAGACCCCTGAGCTCGTTTAATAATTGAAATATGTAGGCTTTTACTCAATCATTTCAGGCATTGAAGAACTGCATGGGCGAGGGAGCCGACGAGCAGTCATCGGACGACGCATGTGACAACACGCTGGCGTGCAAGACTGTCAATTTCATATCCAAATCAATGCCGGGATACCTGACCGAAATCGAGCAGCACCTGTGCGTCGAAAAGTCGACCTGCCGCAAGTTCTTCTCCGTCTACCGTCAACAGCTCGTCAGCGCCTTGCAATTGGAGCTCGCTCATAGCACTTCCTTCCTCCACTGCGAAAACTTCACGGATGATGAATGAGTGATTGCCTCTAGATTTTCTTGATCTGATTTGAAAAATACCGGGTAGTATTATACGCTTCGCGTCACTTATTATTCGTGCTATTAGGTGATATAACTTACTCAGCGCAAAAATAAAAAACACTAAATAAATGAATAATGCAGACTTGTACTTGGCAAATCACTTCGCGCACTACAGTCAATATCGAGCAGAACATTACGGTATATTATTGAACATAGAACCAAGTCTTTTGGGTTTTTGATCATATTCTGTGTAAAGGATCTTCTGGATGGGTGTGCATGAGCATGGCGACGGATGATGGTTTAACGCAATGAGAAGCGAAATCAATTGATTTTGCTAATCGTTTAGCGAGGTGAAGGTCGTCTTAAAGTGCAAATAAAGGGAGGTGGGTGATAATTGCCTTCATGAAGAGCACAAATTGACTTTGTTTTGCAACGACTTTGTGCGCTCATTAAGCACAATACAAAGTGTAAGGACTTTAGTAGCACCAGGCGTATATTAAAACAGATTTTGGCTTCTGCAACAGTGCGCATAGTTTTTTTACATAACTGAATGCAAAGTCTTCGGCTCTTTTTACTTTTATATTGATCACTAATATTTTCGCGTAAATTTTGTACGATCAGAGTGCTCACGCCTTTGTTTGCGCAAGCTTGATTAAGAAGCATTTAATCGTGTAACAATAACGAGCCGTGCGCTTTCTCTGCTTTATAAAACCAGTGTTCACGTGTGAACTCGCCAGCGAAGAAGTTCAGTTATTAAAAATTGAAGACATTGGAATAGCTATATGAAAGTGCACTGGTTCACTAGCTAATTTCTTGCTAAATACATTTTAATAATTTAGTCATCTTTGCGCCGTACAATATGCTATAGCTGCAAGTAAGCTCCTAAACGTGCATTAACTATTCTACGAGGAGGCAGTAAAATGTCCAATGAAACGGCTTTATGTATAACTGCCAGCTATCTCGCCGAAAATACCAGTTTGCGCATAATTTTGATAATTCGAATTATTATTGCACTTGTTGGTATTATTCTATCGATTATTCTGCTTCGCGTCAAAGATCGACATTTGTTCATTCATAAGAACGCGCAAGTTTTACTGATCAGTCATCATATATTTGTCATATTGCATTGCATATCGAGCGTTTCTATAAACGCATTTGATCTGTTTCGCTTTGCGCAGTATCACGCTAATCCTTGCGATTACTTGATTATGATGGCTCTCTCGGTATCTATAAGAAGCACTTTCGGTGTAACGTTCTTTGGTATAATATGGACGTTTCTAACGATGGCTTTGGAGAGACTCGTTTCCACCTGCGCTTATAAAACATACGAACAGTCAGGACGACGCTTTTGGAGCTTCATCTTCGTTGCGTTTCAGGTTAGTAATCTTTCAATCAAAATGCTGCAGTCGTCCTTAAACATCTTCATTATCGTTTTCTATATTACAAACGACGCATAAATGTCTTTTGCATTATTATGTAGATCCGTTTACTCATATGATTAAATACCGATGGTAATGTTATTGCATAAAATTTACTTTTTATAGTGGATTCTGTCAGTCTCATGCGTCGGCATCATGGTAGTGAATTCTGATTGGAAAGAATTAAAAGCACAAGTAACATTGGTGTCAAGTAAGACGACGACAGTCGCCTCATATGTCGGCAAATTTATGATAGTCGTTGAACTGATCACGTTTTGTCTGCTACTTGGACTGTGGCAGTACAACACAAAGAAAAAGACGCGAATGTGCGAATCCTCTCTTACAGAAAAGTATCAGATCGACGAAAATATTCGGTCCATACGTCTATTGCTACCCATGATCATCACTTATTTCTGCTGTTTCATGCCTATATTGATCGCGCTACCCATTTGCTATTCGATCGATGCGGAAGTGAACCCCAGCCACTATACCATTATTCTTGAGAGCTTTGGTACAACCATCCTCTACAGCGTTTTGTTGCCTGTTGTTTTATTTTGGCGACACAAGGTCTTGCGTGACAACTTTCGCAAATCTCTCGGCATTTTCAGTACAGGTCGGCCGGAAGAGATGACTGAATTGAGGGCGAACAGACGGGTGCTCGAACATATGCGACACTTTGAATTGCTCGAATCAATGTGGAACGGATAGCTCGCTGAAATAAGCTTGTAATTCGTTAGTGTCCTTCCATGTACAACTTTGAATTCTCCAGTCAAATTCTAATTTATGTTTTCATACTGCTTTGTGATGTGCCTAAATATGAATAAATCTAGTGCACAGTGTAAAGTTCAAAAACTTGATATATCAGGTACAGCAGAAAAAACGTCCTACAATAGCTGAAACTAGCTTTATACTTTAATTCATTTGGTGCAAAATTGCTGAATAAATCGGTATCTCAATTTAATTCAGCGATCGGTATTCTGATATTAGTTACACAAGAATGCTATTTGTGGTTAGAATATAAGATACCAACACCGGCAACCCGTGGTGGAAATGAATCGGCATATGCTTTGAGGCAATACAGCATGTATGGAATTGTGGATACCGTATGTTCAGTTGAGTTCACTTACCAACCATTTCCATTTCTGCAATTGTTTCTTTGTAGAGGCTGAAGCATTCTGCTCCTCACTTTTGTTTTCAGGCTGTAATATAGTGCGTACTGTATATATGCTTTCGTGAATATAATAAACTCAGCTAACACACCAACATTTTAAGCATAAAACGTCAATTTTTCATTACTCTGAAAATATGGTCTCAGTGACGATACTAAAAAGTATTAAAACTTGATAATTCAGCTGATGCGCTACGATTTATACTATATCCACTTAAAACTAGACACCTTTCTTTACAAAAAACAAAAGAGTGTCAATTTTATTTTAAAAGTGCCGAGATCAAAATGAATATGGTGTATATATTGGGCTGTCCTTGCAAATTAGGGAAGGGCTGAGTTTCTACCAGTACGCCGTGTGACTTTGTTCTATTCAGCTTTATCGAAGAAAGAACGCGGAAATTGCACAAATGCAAAAATGTCCAGAGTGACAAGAAAAAAATGGACGAAATGCAGCCACCGAAAAATACAGTTATAGTCACCGTGTATCGCTTTTCATACAAACACAAGCGCACAATTTTGGTCACCCAAAAGTCAAATAGAAATCTGATGAAACGGTGGCGCGCAGCACTAAGGTTAAAAACGTACGCACATATACAGTCACCATCTATCATTTGCCAGAGCAATCGAAGTACAATTTGAAGTACAGTCGCTTTGAACGCAGAAGGTTCATAAACTGTTTCTTATGCAGCTTAAATCTCCCGTCGTTAGTCAACTCTATTCATTCTATGATACAATGTTGCAAAATTTCAAACTATAATTATTAAAAAAGTATAATAAAGTGGCAACGGAAGCCCAAAAATTTGCGACAAGTATTTTGATTAGACCACTTGTATTGTATAGCCATTCCATAAAACCCCTTTTTGTGAGTTGTTTATGGACGAGAATTTTCTCGATGGATTGACGAATTGATTGCTTTGGCATGCACGCACACTTTAGCTGACACTCTGACCGGAGGTAATAAATCACTGGGCATCATCCACAGACAACAGCATCACAACCACGAGCGAGTAGGTAAACTAGTAGAACTCTATTATAGTATTTGATTCTTTCTTCGGTTTCACGAGGATTTACTATGAGATTTTTCGATACTTTAATAACTATTACTTCAAGGATAAGCTGCCCGCTACGTAACATCACTGAAGACTTCAAAAATGAACCAAACTAATGCGTCACGGCCATTTAAAAAATTACGAAAACCACGTTTTTGAATTTAAAAAATTAGTCAACTGGCTAATCGCATTTCCTTCTTTGAAGTTACAACTTTTAAACTGATCAGATCTGAGATGATTATTAGAAAGAACATGACATAAATCCTGTATTTTATTTGTGCTCTGCTTGGATGTATGTAGTTGTGATTTATATTAGGATTCAATTACTCCTGCACTCACTCTCTATTAGAGTCAGTGAAAAAAGCCTCATGAAACGCTTTTTAGAAGGAAGAAATCAACTACGCACACAATGAAGAAGCGAAGCAGTAAGCTGAATAAGCTGTAAAAGAAGGAGGAATCTTTACTCTACAAAAATTCAAACGCCAGCCCAGCTGCCGAGCCGCTTCTGCATTCGCGGGTGGTGGTGGTGGGGGTAGAATGGATCGCCGTGGATCCCCCCGTGCTGCGTGTACTCCTCTTCCGGCCGGGGGTAGTTAACCTGAAAAAGGTTCAATATGCGCGGAAATATACTCGCTCAATTTCGCTCCATCGTAAATGGTTCTTAGCGGAAAAGCACCGTAGCCTATATAGAGATACTTTTGCGGGTGCGCTTCGCCCACCAAACTCATCATTATAAACTGGAACAGCTATACACAGCCTTACCTTAGAAAAGTGA
Organism: Plectus sambesii; assembly: GCA_002796945.1. Lineage (NCBI taxonomy): Eukaryota > Metazoa > Nematoda > Chromadorea > Plectida > Plectidae > Plectus > Plectus sambesii. Next base: position 25,031 of record NIUQ01001468.1, read on the forward strand.
ATTGACTTATTAATTTGCTTTATACAGCAAGAGAATGACTATAATTGTATTCTTTATACACAGTGATTTTATTATTATTAATATAGTTGCATCACTGCTGATAATACTCACGAACCTGAATGGAGTGATGTCTCTGAATAGTTTGATGCGGAGGCTGGGCTGGAGGTGATTCGTTCTTCGCGTCGCTATGCCGCATCAACAGTTCCGTGTGGCAGTAGCCAGCAGTGCCTCCAAATCTCTGTTGGAGAAGACGAACAAGATTGGGGTTCTGGCCGGCAGTGCTCGCGGCCAGAGGACTATCGGGCTGTCCGAGTGACGCGCCAGACGATTCGAACAGCGATCCCCGCTCCATGTCCCGCAAGTAGTCGTCCAGTTCGTTCGTCTCGAGCACCGGCAAATGCTTGTCCAGCGGTCGGTATAGCTCCGCTAACTGACCTCCATGCGACTTTGTTGAGTTTGCTGAAATATTTATGCAAATATTTGATTGACTTAAAGTGATTATAATCTGTAAACAGTAATGCGCAGGCAAGAAACTGTTTTTTAACTATCGTACTTGTCATCGCGAGAGTATAAGATGATGTGGCGATGACAGTGAAGAATTGGTCTCCATGCTCAAAAGTTTATGGAAGTCCCCTGAGTAATGAGTTATGGAAGTAATGAGCACAAGCTGCTAAGTAAGGCATTGGAGGAATAATAAATTTCAAAATCTCTTACAGCTAGTGAAAGAGAATTCATAAAAAGAGAATGAAATAACATAAAGTACTTTAAATAGCATTTTTCGTGCTCAAAATACCAACGGTATGCATTCTTAGTAATGGATTGAGACTGCTAAGATTTCTCACCAATGGACGCCTGGGATGCGCTCGACTCGGGCGATGAGTGGTCCGGCGTCAGGATTGAATTGATATTCAATGCAATATCAGAAACGACCACGTGACTGTTGAAGTCGTTTAGATTGCCGCCATTTTTGCATGGTATCTCGACGCGAATCGCCTGATTGTTCGAATTATGCAGCGGCGGCGGAGGCTGCGGCGGCAGTGGCATCATCATTGGATGAGTGCGCACGGGGACGGGCGGGAAGACCTCCGATTGGTCGCATTTCACCTGGGGCGGCAGAGCCATAGGGTGAGGGAATTTGGTTGGACCAAGTGGTATGGGAGAAGGCATTGGCATCTGAGGCGGAATTGACACTGTTCGTTCCAGCGGTAACGGGCCGCTGCCGCCTGCCGGTGGGTTGTCGGGATCTTCGTCAGGCGATGTGCTCTTCGAACAAAATTCGTTGTAATTCGAGCGTATGTTGTAAATCCAGGAGTTTGCCTGCAGCGTCGCCGCTTCCAGATCACTGCAATAAACGCTACTTGAGTAATGATGTGAGACCGACACTTTAAAGCGTTGCGTATATTTTTGAAAAAATCGCTTCACTTTGATCTCTGTTTAATAGAAAATCAGCACTTCTCCACAATTGGCTTTAGCAGGAATTTGTATTCATTCAATTTATATTCAAGAAAATCCGAAGCAACCCCTCTTCTTCCCTCCCACAACACAAAATGTAATTCGTCAGCGAACCTGAGGAGTTGATACGTCGCGTGAATCAAATGTCTGACTCTTCTTCCATCTTGTGGCTGGTGAACAAAGTTCCCTCTGACCGCTAGTACAGTATGTAACCACAGCCAGTGACCGCTAAAGTGTTGCAGGCGTATCAAGCAGATCACCGAGCCCTCTTTTTCTTGGCACACTGCAAGGCGACAAATTCAAACTGTTGTTATGTTAGCTGTAGGGCCAATCATAATTTGCTTTCGCGCCTCAGCTAACGGACTCAAAGTGTCTCTTCGTGGCTTTTGGCTTCTATTTAACAATTGCATATCCTTATAGTTTAGCATGCGCTACAAATTTCCACGCATCAACAAAGATGACGTTTGTTTGAGCTAGTTGTGTACGCAAAGACGATCCGCACGGTGAACGAGGCTGGATTAATCCAAAACACTGAATCATGTCTAACGAATGGTCAAAAAATCCCTCATAGATTCAACTACTCAAGCCAAAAGAGTGTTATGACTGGCCCCAAAAAGAAGGCAAGTTCAAACGTAGTCTGTGTTTAAAGCTGATTTCTGGCAAATCAAGCGGATGCACGAGTCGATACCAAGAATCGCCTTCGAGATCTTCGCTACTTGTATATCCCAGATGAAAAAGTCCTCTAAAAACGTCCAAGTCTTACTGTATAGGGTCTGTTTCATAAAACTGTTAAAATTATTGCATGTTACAATTATGATATCGTTATTTAGGGATTTTGAGTAATTGTTCAGCTGTCATGTGGGCATGATGAATTTTTTCGTACACTAAATAGCTGATCAACCACTACATTTCCCACAAAGTGATGGGAATAGTTACAATCAAATTTTTTAATGAAATGGGCGCCAGATAGCGTAATACATATCATCTCTAATTAAATATTGAAACATTTCTATTTAAACGTGACACTTTCCAAGATAAATCGATATGAAGAGTGTCTTTTTTGATTTTAAAAATATCCTTGTTAAAGTAAAAAGGCTTCATTGACAATTTAAAGAAGTGTTATAAAATTTGTGCACATACATATCATCGAGGTGGACGAACTGCATGTCCATGAGATGCAGAGATCGGAACATGCTAGTATTGCCAGATGATAGGACCTCTGCGTTCTCGGGATTGATTAACGGCTGGCAGTAGCCGGCGAACACCGGGTGGATGAAAACCGCCGGGTTCGTCAGGGTCAACAGCGCCTGATAATATTCTGCGGGATGCAAGTATCGGCCTTCGATCAGCACGAACTGAAATAACGATGAAATTAAAACGCGCTATGATAAGGATACTGCCGCATAATAGTTGGGGCTGAACTGCCATCCTCGCGGTTCTTACAGCATCAAAAGGTCTCGCAGGTTCCCATTGGATTAAAAAATGTGATTTTCGTTAGCAGCTCACTAAAGGAGTGTTATTTTTACTTGTGCCGCTCATATTACGGCAAGTTTATGCTCAGTGCCAAAAAACTATATTTTAGCTAGTGACGCTTTCCCTGGTTACAGTGAAGAAGTCCCAACAAGAATATCTAGCCACAGATTTCTACGGCATTCACTGTCGTACAATGCTGTCCAACAGGAAAATAAACGCAACACCCCAAAGGAGCAAATGCAAGCGCATTCTTGTAAATTCTCGAGTCGATAGCTCCAAAATTGAAACATTTAGCACCTTGTGATATTGTAACTGTCGCTTGGCAGTCCTCGACAAGTTCATTCGACAAATGAAGACGCGTTCATCCGGGAACCTTGCGTTCATGCTGACCGATGGCGGACCGGACAATAATTCCGCTTGAACTGCCGTGTGGTCCCGCGGGTCAACTAGCTCGTAGATAGAATCTCCTTGCGACATTATCTCTTCCTGAATCACGGAATATTGCATTAAAACTGGGAGATAGGTCGCGGCTCAGTAGTATGATGATCAAGAAATTATTAATATGCAGATCCACGTGACTTAATTGAAAACGATTAGCATTTAATGTATCACTAACTACAACCGGTAACGGAAAAGTGGAAAAATGGCCGGCCAAAGCTGCCCCTTCCGAAATTAGATAGTTCAGCGTCGTTTTGATCGGTTGTGCTATTTAATATGAAAGCGAGTGGAACGACATTCGAAGGTCATACCACAGAATGTCCGAGATAGTCGCTAGCGTTTTCAGAAATGTAGAGCATCTTTCCCTGCCTGGTCACCATAATTAAGAAACCGCGTAGGGCTTTGCAGCTGTCAAAATGTCGGTTGATGGATCGGCCATGAGGTGACGGCGGACAGGGCACTCCATTCGGTTCGCCCAAAACTGAAACTCACGTTTATTCAACGGCGTTTTTAGAAACAAACATTCGCCTAGCTGCGGTGAAACTGCGCCAAGGCTGTAATATTCGTCTATACATGGTTAAGTGATGCAAATTCATTCCCTTGATAGTTAATTTTATGTCCTTAGGGGATTCAATAGTATATTGGTAAAAGTACTGCATCGGTATCCTGTCAAACAACAGCTGCGAATAGAGCGACATTATTAGGCATCGAATAGACTTCGAAGAGCAGCAGTTATAAAGCCTCCATGAAGTTATAATATACACAGGAATGAATTTGAAACACATTCTATAGTTATTCGACTAAAAAATATGGCCCTTTACTTCGAGGTCGCAATTATTACATGAGCGTGACGGTATGACGAGTACCGGGTTTTCTCGAAATTAGGCCCCGGAGCGCTGACGAAAAAAACGTGCTTTTGGGTAAAGACGTGAAATTCAAAATTACGCCCCGGGGCTAAATATCGAGAAGACTTTCAAATTTACGCCCACCGAGGCCTAAATTGGGGGGACCTAATTTCGAGAAAACCCGGTATAAAATCACGTACTGTGTGGAAGGTAACGCTGTTTGCGGATGAATATGCAGGCGAGTGACATGATTTGCAGCTGGAAGAGGCGATCCTTGACGGAGTCAGCGAGGGGCAGCATGTCTCGAAGCCGTGTGATTTCGATATTGATCTGGTCGCGCCGTTGTTTTGATGCGCCGCGCGTCGATCTAAATCATGCACTTATGGAACACACCGTAATAGTCTGTACAGCAATAATAATAATGGGTCGCACAGAGTATAAAGCCGTAAGGAATGAGTACGTCAAGAGACTCTCCGACGATTTGCATTCCATTGCCAATGATGTAGTCAGTATTTTCTCAGTATACGCTTCATAGCCGCATTCGACCAAAGCAATGTGCTTATTGCAAAATTAATTGCGTATCGAAGATGAATTGGGAGAGGATAGGATTTTCATCTGTTCTTGAAATACAACTAAATCAGTCAAATCCCCACCAGCCGACATATCCCCCTTAGCATGAACATATCTGGCATTTCAGTGCAATTTTGACCGCTCTTTAATCAGGGTTGCCAGGTCGAAAATCGCTTTTTAAGACAAATTTTTTAAGACAAACGCTTCCAATTTAAGACAAAATTTAAGACAAACATCAAATCGCTTTTGCGACTTTTCTTTTTCTTTATGAAAAATAAGAATAGGCTTTAGTAGTATCAAATGCTTTCCCAGAAATACAAAAAGATGAAAGGGCAATCGTAACGTTTCAGCGAATGACGAAAATTTACACCTTTGCCCGCTCCTTTTTTGTCTTAATTTTTTTTGTGTCTTATAAGAATTAAGACAAGACACCTAAATTTAAGAAAAACTCTTAAAAATAAGTATAAATGGCAACCCTGTCTTTAATTGGCTATAGCATCGTGCAAAAAATGTTGCGTTCATTGCGATATATTGGCCAAGTTTCTGCATATCTTTGTGCATGTTTATGCGTATAACCATGTCAA
>NIUQ01001469.1:0-30370 GCA_002796945.1 Plectus sambesii
GGCTTAAGGGCTGTCTCGGCTAAACGTCGGCTCGTCTGAACGGCCCACTCTCCGACTCATCGTCCGCTCTCTGTTTGTTCTTCTCTTCAAACTACACAGAGGGACGCTTTGAAAGATTTCAGAATTTCGATGCAATCCTACGCATTTTGGACGCAATTGCTTAGCCAGAACACTGCACACTTTCGCGCCCCATCTTTGGTAGATAATTTGGTTACTTTTGGGATTTGAGGCAACAATTTACGGAGAGGGAACAAACGCAGGGTTGCAAAAGTTGAAGATGAGAAAGGAGGGAGCAGCAAATGGGGATCGACCGAACGCTACGAGGGTAGACAGCAAAAGTAAGGAGAGTTGAATCACCGCGGACATCATTCTGCGTTGGGCTGTGGTCGACAGGAGTGATCATTTGTATTGCTAGCCAAGCACTAGGCGCGCACTACTCTACGCATTGTCTCATTTTGACTTATTTCGCATTCTGCTGCTCATGCAGAGCGGTCGCTCGTTCTCTTCCCGATCGACATCTCCATTCTAAAACCCGCCTCCTCCTTCTCTCTTTATACTTGTATTAACAGATAAATTGTCAACGAGGTACAGTTGTAGTTGGTTACCGGTTTGCGCCTTGAATGCGTGCTTCTCCCCGAAATCACGATCTCTGTCTGTTCTGTGCTGTGGTTGAAATTAAGTAGGTAATTGTATTGATTCCAAATTTTAACTTGATTCCTAACAAAAACCATCATTCTTTTGTTCTGTTGTTGAACCAACCGCCTCATTCATTCATTATTACCTCGATCTCCAACACGATGGACGCTTGTAAGTTTTTGCGCTTATCACTCTTCTTCAATGGTTAGTCGTTAAGAGAGTCGTTATTTTACTGAGCGTAGTGGTTACTTTTTTGAAGTAAAAGAGCAGAAATTGTCGTTAATGAGTTTTTATTTTCAATTACAAATGGCAACAGCAATATCAGAAAAGAACAGGAAAGGAATGCAAGATTATGACAAGGTAACTTTGCTATGCAAAGGTGCTTGCAAAGTTGGTCATGCAAAAATGAAAATCATCATTCAGCTCCAGGTAGTGGGACGTTTGCAAATGAATGTTCGCATCGGAGAGTCACAAGGAAAATTATTCCAGGTATATCTGCTTTGTGGATAGTTGAGATAGCGATCGCTAAACATTTGAACACAAAACTCATTCTTGCGTAAATTGTTAGGTTCTCCCGGGAACCAATTAGAGTACTTTGTCGTAGTGCCATCAGACCAACTCCACTGGCCATTGTGCATCACATCGCGTAATCCAATAAACGTTTGTTTGTTATCGTTGTCAGCCTCATGTTCCCCTGTAGCCAAAGCTGAAAAGTTATATATTAAAAGAAACATTATCCTGAAAATTAAAACGACGCTAACTTATCAGACAGCTTGAACGGAAGAAGCGGTCGAAAATAATTGGTACCGCTCGAGGCGGTCCTACACTTTCAGTTTGCACGTCTTTCTATCCCATGCTATCGTTTCATATGGAGATGCACATATCAATCATCAAAAACGTAACTCTTCTACACTGGTTGGTATGCTCATATGATTTAAACGCATTTGTTTTCTCTCCATCCTGATTTTAATGACGATTCTTTTAAAAAAATTTATTTGAGCTGTACTATGTCTATTGATAAGCTGGGGAAACACCTTCATCTTACGAAGGAGACCATTATAGGACGCGTTATATTTCGCATACATAGGGCGCAGATATGAAGTAATATCATCGTTGGTATTCTTTTTGAGACTCAAACTCCTGTAAACCTACACTGTACTAACTTATCTGCCTGATTTTATGTCATAATGTTGAAGTGTCTCAATTTAAAATATTGCACAAATTACTTCATTCATTGCTGAGATATAGTAAATGATTAATGGGTACAGTTATTTGGCCCAGCATGTATGTTCGACGCATTAATGATATATTACTCTCCTCTGAAGCGAAAAAATTCTTCAGCAAAACAATTCTTGCCCAGACAATGGGTTGATACTTGATACCAAAAAACCCTGAAGCAGCAAATATTAACAAAATTTGGAATTCAAAATTGCTTTGTCAGAGCCAAATTACACTGTTCTCATTTTAAGTTTCAAGAATATTGTGCAACGCAAAGCAACCTGCCTCCTACAAAGTTGTTTTCCTCAATAGAATGGATTGAAGTTAGATGTCCACCGTTGTTAACGCATTTCGTCTCTGCATTTTCCCATGAATTTGCGTCATGAAAGGTCTATAATACATGAAAAACATTATAGTTTTATATGAGAAATTTTTGACTGCGCCACATAGAATAATAAAGTATTTCTAAACGGTATTTTAGAGAACTTTTTGGATACTATATGGAGGCGAATTCATAGTCTCTAAATTGAGTTCATTGTTTTTCAATGAACAGTTCATTGTTTTCACACCAAACGAATAATTCATTGTTTTAATGAACTACTTCATTAAAACAATGAATTATTCTTTTGGTGTGAAAACAATGAACTGTTCATTGAAAAACAATGAACTCGATTTAGAGAGTACCTATTTCTTCTTGCCAAATAATAATGACCTCTTGACTCAAAGGAGTCAATCTCACAGACAGAGATGTCATTTCCCTCGACATTTACACCAACGCGATGCCCAAACGGTGTTCATAATGACGTCAGTTAAATATGATCAGGTCCCTATTTCACTATCGCTCAGTCACAAAAATCTTAGATCAGCTAGTTTAGCTCGACACATAAGAATTTAATTCAAATTTGTGACTAGTAGAAACCAAAGCATCCCACGATTTTCACTACTTTTAAGTTTCCTACAGTAAAACAAAAAACTAAATTAGGAAACTACGTCGTCACACGCATACAGGCCAACTTGTTTTCTGACTACGCTTCACATTAAATGATTCTTAAGAGCTCTTACTTTATAGCAAGCTTGCGTGGCGGGAAAGTGCGACCATGAAGCTGGGCAGCCTGCCACTAAACGTCGTTTCGTTGTCGGCTTTTGTGTAGAGGTCGTTGTCAGCTGTTGTGTAGAAGTCGTTGTCGCTAAACAAACATTGACTAATCGCATAGATTCTGATGATCATTTTGAGCTATAATGCAATGACAGAAAGCTAATCGCAGAGTTGCAAAAGATTTTCAATCTGTTGCTCTATCGACCGTTCGGCGTATGTTAAATACTGTTTGCAGTTGCTGTAGAGTATTAATAATGACTTTCATGACTAAAATACAATGAAGAGGGTAATCTGTCCCAAGAGTTTATGAATTTTTCAAAAGAAACAGAAGAATTTACAACATTTTATTAATGAATGATAGTACCATTAGTATCAGATGAACTCTTGTACACTATCTTATTCCTTGCACAAATTTCTCAGATACTTGTGGCAAATCACATGCTTCCTTGTATTTCAGTGGTTGAGACTGTCTTTTAGTACAGGGACAGTTTTGAGTCCACTAACTTTTACGGACCGTTTCAGTAATTGTAAATTAAATTGAAATCTTGTCCAGTCACATACTAACCTGGATTTGACATAAGACGAATGGTTATTACTGCCATGATTAAAATCGCCACTACTAGTATACATGTAACTCCGATTAGTGCCGCTCTTTTTCGATCCAGCTGTGGGAAGCGACCATCACGATCACCCTGCTTTACTGTTGTTTTGGACGCAATGAAGCTGCAAGAGATCGATCGCATTCGTTAAAAAAATAGTCAAAACTTCTAAGCAAGCTCGTATGAAATGTCTTTGGAAATTTTTCCTTCGCTTAAACGTGTTATCATAGCAAAAACGATTTATATTTGTTCATGAAACTGCACCTCCAAAATCTAAGGCGTACCGTCAATTTTTGACACGGCTAAGAACAAAACAGCTGATCCTAACATCATTTTTTCTAAAATTTAGAATCTGAGAATAAGTCTTGTACGATCGTTCAGTTTAGCGTCTCCAACGGACACTTACCTAGGTTTTGGTTCTGAGGTATGACCGACCGACTTGACCACTCCCAATCAACCCCCTAACACCCATATTTCGTTTCCAGTGACCCTCCACCCTGACTGTAAATAACGTCAACAGAAATTGTTAAATCCTGATTATCAATTGCCCTCATCAATCAAATGTTGAAACATGCCATGTCTCTACCCGAAATCCTCCTAGATATCGTTTTAGTCAACCAGCAATATTTCGGTATTCAGGTCGTAACATTTGATCGTCAAGGTTTATCAGAATTTCGGGGTCGTGAGGAAGAAATTAAAAATTTGCCCCGCGCCCTTTGGGTGTATTCTCAAGGAGCCACTTATCCATCCATCAAGTCGCCTTAAACCAACAAGCAGATATCGATTAGTTAATATCATTGCCTATCTGCAGTTATCTCCTCTGAATACTTAACTTCTTCTGTTCGAACACACCATATAAGAGAAGAAGAAGGGTGGTGGGGACGTTTCCGCACTATGACTAATTGCAAAATTTGGTTCTCTCAGGGTCAGCTCCATAAATTATTTTTGTACTCAACACTCAATACTCTATTTCACTGTAATTGTGTTTAAAACCGATTTTTAGTTACATATTGTTCAAGATGCTATCAATTTAAGTGCAGCTTACAGAGAATTTTGGTTGCAGTATTTTGAAGAAGTTTTTGTACACTGTTTATTGCCAAGCAACCCTTCTTCTTGTTGACCAATTGAGAGGACGTTCCCTGTGCGCTCGCTTGACGGGCCACCTGAAGAGCAAAATAGTAAAATATTTATAAATTTTGCTTAAAATTCAAGAGCGAAGAATATTTTGAGTTACGATGGTTAACTTCCAATATTTTGCGCTTTCAGGGACCCGTTTCATAAAACTACCAACACCTTAATTAAAGAGCCATATTCACTCTAATATCAATTACTGTAATTCGGCTTTGATTTTTGATGTCGAACAATTTATAAATCAAGTACGATCCCACAACTAGTACTTAAATTAAATCACAGAAGTGGATCTATTCAGTTTGCATTTCGTATTTCCGTAAGATCCGATGCACCAAACCAACAGTTGCGCGCAATACTTGTAGCATGGGACATAAATATAATATGCAAGGCCCAGAAGGAACATTGCGTGCCAATATGGATTTATAATTTGTGAATGATTTAGTTCATCGAAAATTTCTCGTGGTCGCTGAATAGTAATTCCAGAATATTCAAAATACGAATTCGTCGTTAATACTATTCGTCCATAAGTACATGATATTCGAGGTTTTTATTTGATGCGCCTAACCGTGAACATTGTAAAAAATTCTATCTCTCCCTGCGATTATGTTTGTGGTGAGAGCGCTTATAAAACTTTTATAGAACAATGTAATCGATTTCATTGTCAAAATTTGAATGGAAAAGCTCAGTTGTGAATATGGATACGGAGCCGGCTTTAAAATATTTCGAAACTTATCAATTTGGGAGCCGTGTAGTCTGCTTTTTTACTGCAATAAGCTCATTTCAAGAGAAATTTGTAAATTTTCACATTAATAAAATATTTTGGGAAAGATTTTACTGATTCAACTGCAAAATGAACTCGGCAAAATTTTTCTTTGAAAAACTCAATAAAGTAAAAATTAGTAAAAGTGCTTCAAAATTGGGCTTACGGAAGTGGGAAAGTCTGTTTAAATATCTAACTGAGTTTAATATAAAAATCTTTTGCCATATCTTTATTTGAAATATATACTAGGTGCTTTGTTCAGACAACACTGGCTTTTACTCACCTTTGCTGCAACAATTGTTCGCGCAGATCATTTTGTTGCAGCATTTGAAAACGCAGCAGCACAATGTGACAGCAGTCATCGTTAGTGCGAGTGTAATGCCGATGAAAATCTTGACCAATAGATCCACATCGGTATTTACCGGAACATAGGCGTTTGCATCCACACCGGTATTTACCGGAACATAGGCGTTTGCATTCACATCGGTATTTATAGGAATATCGGTTTTAATTCCGAGCAAATTACCCATATCTGGAAATAATGTCGCAATGAACCTTAAATCGAAAATACTCACAGAGCAGAAGGTTCTTTGGGAAACATCTTTAATTTCATTTAAAAAGACAGCAAATTGTTGGACATTTCCGTTCTTATTCGCGAGCGTGGGTGCATATCACAAAAACGATATATTTTTTCCATGGAGGTGGTTTGAAATCATAAATTTCTCCCCGATTTATTATTATAATGATATATATTAAATGAATAAACCTAAAAGTAAGACAATGACGCATTTAAAATTTTTATGAGAATTTAAGTATAATTTTTTTGCATCAATCGTCATAGTGTTGTTGTATTCAGTGAAGAAAAAATGCATTGAAGTTTTTAAAGAGAAAGAAACGACTTTCATTAACTTCCCGATTCGTCTTGCAAAAACAGAGGTCATATGCATATGCCTCATTTGTATCAATTATAATTATAAGTGAAAAAACTCACCTGCTCTTGTTTCTTCAGCGCGTATTAACCGTTGACCAGCTAAGATTGTACCAGTTGGATCGTGACTAAGAACAGAGAAAACACTATATTCTCAACGAATGTGGCTCAGGCTTCGCTACTGACTCGCTCAAAATACTATGGACGTTATATACCTCGATTTCTTTCTGCCATATAAGCAACCCGTCCACATGTCATTTAGTGTAGGTGTTCTTATTTTCCAACGAACATGTTTTTGTAAGTAATTATCATGCTTGATAAACAGTGACTGTGAAGCTCCCGGTCGCTCACTGTGGCGTTACCGGAATCAACTTTATCAACTAGCCTACGCAAGCGACTGACTATGCCCGCTGAGCACTATGGCCTTTTCTCGTCAAACAGACAAACCGCCCACAGACAATATTGTGTAGTTGTTCAATTCTGTGTAATCATGCTTGAAAGATAAGCGCATAGGAAGCATTAAATTCTTGGGAATCACCTGCAAGCTCGTCACAGTGATGCAGTCTTGATGTCATTTCATGCGTTATTGGAATGTGATGTCAACATTCATCTCTACTCCTACCCAGGGTGCAGTGTCTTATCAATACCAAACCCACTGATTGTGCGATGCAGTGCGTGACAACGATATATTCATAGAACGTTTATCGTCAAACGAGGAATGAAGATCGCTAATATATGCACATCTATCATAGACAACGGACTATCTCTCATTGGCGGATACAGTAACAATGCGAATCCCAACCGAATGATGCAACGTCGTCTTTCAAGCAGCAGCGATCAGTCAACTCGCTCGACGAGTCAAACATTGCGCTCAAATCCGAACCAACATGGTCAACACACCGGCTTCGAGCACTCGGGGCGATAACTACGTAACAGAAGCAAAAACTATTCAGCTTCAATCATCAACTAATCCACACCACATCAACACTTGAATAAAACATTTCGATGCACGCAGAATCATATTTCGTCGTGGTCGCAAATTCCATATTGGGACAAGTGTGCTTAGAAAGGAGGCGGTTCCATGAATTCGAGCACGGGCTCGAAGCTGCGAGCAAAGTTGTTGAGCAGCTGACAGCTGTAGTCGTCGTCGCAGTGCGGCACTAAGCACGCTGCGCCCAGCAACAACACGAGCATTGCCTGCAAGTGATTCGATCAGTAATCAATGTGGTCGTAAAAGTGCACGTTAAAAACGTATATTGACGATTTTTCATCTTTTAAAATGGTTCTTCACCGCGCCAAACTATTTTTATACAGTAATGTTAGTCTAATCCTAACCGTCTCGGGATGCTTTTCCTCAAAACGGTTTGAAATAATTCAGTATAACAATCGCCTTACACTTTCAGGGCGTGCGCTATAATTTTAAATTGTATAAGGCAGAGTTGCTCAAATCAAATACCGTACCCTCCAATTTACAAATGCTCCGTTTTATCCCTATCAATTACTTAAAAATTAATTAGTCAATTAATAAACAGCGACTATACCTGAAGTGGCAGTGCAGTGCGCAAGACGCGTCGCCAGCGCGAGCGCTGACGTACGCGCACATCACCGTCCTCGCCCACCACCTCCTCTTCATCATCATCTTCGTCGTAGGCCACGGCCGTCGACGGCAAAGTCGGATCGTCCGGAATGGGCGACAGGACGGACGACGCGGCGGCCATTGCGCCATCAGCGTCGTCATGGGCTTCCACATCAACCGGCGCCAAATCTGACGCGTCATTGTCTGAAAGAAAAGAAAATAGTTTAGCAATGGGTCAAAGGGAGGGGAAAATACGGTGGAAATCGCTTTTACAAATAAAGTAACCTTTTAACAGCATTTTTTGACGAGAATAAGCGATCACGATATAAGATGTACACATTTTTGTCCCGTACAATACATATATGGCCAAAAATTCAGAACCGGCCAAACGTGACCGCTACAAGCGATGCACCTTTACAAGCGAAACCGCTACAAAAAGAATTTCAAATGCAAACCGTTTAACAAGCCCCGCTCGCGTAGGACATCCATCGGATCGCGGTCAGGGTAGACGGCTGCCAGGAGGTCGGCCGCGGCATCCAGCTGATCGTCCATCAACTGTCCGTCGTCGACAACGGCGGGCGAAGGCAAAGGAACGGCAAGTTCCTGACGGATTGCCTGACGCATGTCGGCGACTGTCGCAGCCAGCTGGTCAGGGTTCGAATCGGCCGATCGGAGTACGTGTCGGCGACTGTCGGCACAGCGCGCGCTGCGCTCGCTTAGCACGCCGACCTGCGCCTCAATCGGCTCGAGCTCCATGTCAATAGCCTACAAACAATCATAATTGTATACTCTCAAAATATCTTCATTAGTAACAGGAAAACCGTCTCCCCTAAGATTTTCCTTGACGGTACTCGTGCTAAAGATACGCTTAAGTTGGCGCTCTACGGCATCCTCTTTAGACTTTTGTTACAGATTGAAAAATTCTGACGATACATCCCCATCTAGCCACAGTAAAACGAACTATACCTCAATAGCATAGCGCCGTTTCCACACATTCTCTTCCTCTTGCGCGGACTGCAAGCGGTCCATCAATGTACTGAGTTCTAAGCTCAACTGTTCGAAATAGTAATGCAGTTCTTCTTCGTCACGAATTTCATTTGACAGAAGCGTCATCAGGTCCTATAAATAAAAGAAGATAGAAACGTTTGAGTAAGGCATAAAAAGGGGGAAAACCTCGTATTGACGTTCACCCGTCTCAATGTCAACATTGAAAAACCGGATATCAGAAGCGGGCGACTCCAACGGCTGCAGTTCATCGACCAGCGACAGAAGACGACGAAGGGACTCCTTCAACGCTTCCAACTTGCCGTAGGCAAACTAAAAAGAACCAATTAATTCCAGCTCTCAACTCCAACGTAGAGAAAACAAATCCCTACCTTCAGCGTGTCGAGGTCTTGGCGGGCCTCTACTACCGGCACTGGAGCCTTCTTGTCGATAGCGTCGAGTGGCCGACGTAGAGTGTCCAACTGGACAGTCGCCGCGTCGCGCTCCAACACAAACTGCTGCCACGCTGACCAGCGCTGTTCGAGGGCTCGTTGTTTTGGAGTCGCCTCTGCGGTCAACGAAGCGAGTTCATTTATCAACTCGGCTACTTCATTGGAAGGTGTTCTCGTGTGCAGATCGCGCAGTGCCGCGAGTTGCGCCACGGCTGTTGGCAATGCCTGCGCAATTTCAACCGAAAGCGTTTGGTAGGTATTCGGGTTGGCCTCGGCGTCTTGCAGGGTGTGGGTGGCCTGGGCGAGAAGCGCTCTCAGTGCATCGGCAGACGATCGCGCTTCGCTGGCGGCTGCGCTTGTCTCTTGTGCTTCGTTCAACTTTTTGCGCAATCGCTGTTCCGCTTCCTAAATCAAAATCATTCAATAGATGAAGAGACCGGCAATATTCGAGAAAGCGACAAACCTCCGCGGCTGCAAGCAGCGATTCGCGTTTAGCGCGCAACTCTTTGGCCTCCTGTCGAGCCTCGGGCGTCAACGACTCAGCGGCCGAGGAGAACTCGTCCACATCGCCTTTCAGCTCGATAAGCTTGTTTCGCATTGACTGAAAAGCACATGACTGATCAATAAGTAGAGCAGCAAGACGGATATTACCTGAGCAAGTGCAATGAGCTCTGTCCAGTATTCGGCTGGCCGTTGTTGGTTGAGGTCGGCGTTCACCGCAGGTGATAGTTGTCGTTCGATGTCGGCCAAGTCGGCGTGGAGGGTGTTCTTGCGCGAGTCGTGAGCAGCCAGGGCGGCCAGTTTGTCGCGCAGGGAGCCACCGAGCCGCTTCAGCCAGTCGGTCAGCTGAGACAGGTCCCATTCGGCCTTGCGTCGCAGCTCGTCTCCCTCAGCTCCTTCTGGAATCATTGTCAGCGCCCTCTCCAACTCGGCGCGCTTTGNGGTCAGCTGCGACAGGTCCCATTCGGCCTTGCGTCGCAGCTCGTCTCCCTCAGCTCCTTCTGGAATCATTGTCAGCGCCCTCTCCAACTCGGCGCGCTTCGCTTCCAGTTCATCCAGTTGGCGTTCCTGATCTTGGGGTGAAGCACCCAGCGGCGCCGTCTCCAGATCGTTCAGGCGGCCACGCAGCACTTCCCTCGCCGCTTCGATAGTCGGCGCCACCGTCACTAGCTGCGATCGAGTAGCCAGTTCTCGGCTTGCGTCGTCCAAAGCGGCGAGCAGCTGGTCGCGCTGCGCCGCCAGGTCGTTCGTGCGTGTTCGCTCCACCAGTTTCGCTTGACGATCCCAGTTACGGTCGATACGCGGTTGCAACGCGTTCAACGCCGCGCGGATCTTGGCCAACTCGGCCGATTTCCGCTCCACGTCGGCCGGCGATTGCATCGGTGCGCGCGTAACGGCGACCACATCATCTCCGATGGCGTTCAGTTCGGCCAGAATGGAATCGTGAGCGCTCACTAGCGCGCCTTCGACATCTGCTTCGGCGCTGAGCTTTATCAAAAGGTCCTATAATAAAAGTAGCTTTCTATATAGTCTTATAAAAGATGTGCTATCATAAATTAAACAACTATTTGAAAGCTCATATGAAAGTTTAATATGGCTTTAAGCCATTTATAAGAGAAATTTCAACGCGAAAGCGAATGGAATATAAATCATAACATGATGTGAGCGGAATAATCGAAAATCACTAACCATCAGATGGGCTTCGAGACCTTCCACACGGTCCGAGTAGCTCGCCGTTTCGTTGGTCGAACCGAATCGACCGCCAAGTTGGCTGGCAAGATCGGAAACCGCCTTCACATTAGAACGTTCATCCTGGACGGCTGATAGCAAAGATTGAATCGTTTGAACGTCCTCGACAGCTTCGACGAGAGGTCGAGCCTGTTGGTACTTGGCGTCCATCGCAGCCGTCTTCGCCTCCAACTCAGAGAGTCGGTTGGCAACCGGATGCTTTGCCTGATCGTATTGTTGAAGAAGTGCTAACAACGTCTCGATCGACTGCTTAGCGGCAGCCAGTCGATCACTCAGTTGCTTCGCTTTGTCGCCAAGTCGCGCCAATTGTGTCTTCTGGTCGGCACTGAGTGCCGGCTCTGACGCTGACGACAAATCCTTCACTCTGGTGGCAATCTCATCGGCGCGTCTCAATGGTTCATCGATAACGGCCAACTGTGCGTCGAGAACAGGAGCGGTCGAGTTTCGGTCGGCGTTCACCGCTTCCACTTGTTCCGTTGTCTTCTCCACTTGTTCAAGAGCGGAGATCAGATCATCAATGCTGCCCGCTGTCTGTTGCATCTGATCCAATTCTGTCTGGGCGCTGGAACGAGCCGCCTCAAGGCGTTCTCGAAGTTGGTTCACGCGCGCTTCAGCGGCATTCACGCGTTGCTTAGGCTGCTCGGATGGAAGCAGAGAATCAGCCAAAGAGCGAACATCTTCAATCTGAGGACGAGTCGCTTCGAGATCTCTTAGTGCACCGTCCAACAGTTGAACTCGGGCTCTAAGCTGATCGGCGGTAAGCTGTTCTTTCGGCTTCGCGGCACCTTTCTTCTTCTTTTTCTTGCTGTCACCATCTTCTTGCGACTGGTCGAGTTCGGGTCGAGCGCGATCTTCGACGACATCAATAGCCGCTTCCAACTGCGCGGCTTTGGCGTTGAACTCGGCGAGAGCGTCGCGACGGTCTCGCATTGACTGCAGTAACGTCAGCAACCATTCGCGCAGCTGGGACAGATCATCAAGAGTTCTAGCACGCAGCTCATCACCCTCCACTCCTTCCGGAATACGATCGTATGCACTCTGCAAATCGTCCACTTGTTGTCCAACAGTCGACTCGAGCGAGTTGATCGTGTTCATCAGTTGGTCGACGTCGGTGCTGTTCTCCACGGCGGCAGCGTCGTTCAGAGAGCGGCGCACCGTATCCGCGGTTGTCGAGATCTGTTGACCGAGCAGAGCGAGAGCCATTCGCGCTGACACGTCGCTTTGGCCGCTATTGAGCGCCAACGCAACATTGTCGAGAAGCTCCTTCAGCCGAGCGATATTTATCGCATCCGAGTGCAACACGAGGGATGGTGGGGTCTGCGTCTGCCGCTCCACGTCCGCTACGCGCTGCGAAATGAGTTGATGTTCATGTGTGAGCGCTTGGATATCGTCGCTCTGCTTCTTCGCCTCATCTTCAGTCTTTGGTGACTGGCTCGTCGTTGCTACCACTCTGTCGGCCAGCGCCTCCAACTTCGCCTTCGTCTCGTTGTAGTAATTTAGCAGCGACTCTTCGGCGCTGACGTCGGTACGCAGACGTACTTGCAAGACCTACAATTTGATCAACATTTCATCACAGTTCTTTTTCATGAATTTATGCAAATTTACCTCGAGAGCGACTTGCGTTGATTGCAGCTGATCGGCCAAGCGGTTGGCTTCTTTCCTCAGCTTGATCAACCCAGGCAACTGATCAGAAATGTGGCTGAGTTTGTCAATGGCGGCCATTTGTTCGGGCAGTTGACCGAGTAGTACGTCGATCGTGGTCAAGTCCTGTGTCGCCGTGGGCAACGGTTGCGGCTGCTTGTACTTCTCTATCAAATCGACAGTGGTAAGGTCGAAGTTGCGCGACGCCTGATCAGTTGATCGATGGTTGCTGTCGAATTGTGCGAGCAGCGCCAGTTGGGCGGCGAACGTGTCTTTGAGCGCTTGAAGGCGATCGAGAAGCGCCTTGGCGGACGTTTTGGCTTGGGCTACTTGTACTGACTGCTCATTTGACAGTGGAGCAGATTCGAGTTGTTCTAGTTGGGCGATCGCTGCGCGCGCACGGTCGACCGCATCGTCAGCTGTTTCGCTTGCATTCTCGAACAGTTCGACGTCGGCGTCGGGGTTTTTCAAGGTGGTGTCTAATTCGCCGGCAGTCGTTTCAAGCCGTGACAGATCAGATTGCAGGTTGCCGAATTCGGTGGCAAACTTTTCCGACTCTCCAATCGCCCGCTGTTTGTCGGAAAGCGCCGTCTGTAATAGTAAATTGTACAGAAAAACTCAGAGATTTCGATAATCGCAAAAACACTGATAAGTAAGGGTTTCAAGAAATTTTGGTGCAATCAAAGAGTTTCTGAGACGAGGTTAACGGCGCATTTTATAAAGCGATGGGCGATAAACTACTCAAATATATGAAGAGCCAAAATCAATGTCAGAAAACTCCGCAATATTATAATCCTCATCGTTTCAATTAAGACACTCTTACCTTAACTGAGCTGAGGAGTGCGTTATAACGATATTCCAGTTGTGAAACTCGATCGTTAGGAACCCCACTCTCAACAGTCAATCGCTTCAGATCTTCCACTACAGGAGCCTTCTCTTCCAACTCCGAGCGGGCTCGCTCAAGAATAACGACTTGCTGGTCGAGATCATCAGCGGATGGAGGAGACATCTCTTTCTTCGATTTCTTCTTCGATTTCGATTTTGCATCAGCCGATTCTGGAGGTGAAATGATCGGACGCACGCGACCGTCAATATCTTCCAGGTCGGCTTCGAGCTGGTTCGCCTTCGCTTGCAGCTCGCTGAGTTGATCTCGTAGAGTGTGCGCCGAGCCGAACAGCGAAGCCAACCAGCCGCGGAGACGCGACAGGTCGAGTTCCAGTCGTCGTCTCACAGCGTCACCTTCGGCGCCTTCGGGAAGATCGGCGAGCGCACGTTCCAAGCGGGCCACCTCAGCTTCCAGCTCGTCCTTCTGACCAACCATCGCGTTCAACGATTCGGCTGACAGCTGCTCGTTGTCAAGCGACTGCTGCAGCTGTTCCAAGCGATGCACGAGCGAGGTGGTAGCGTCCTGCTGTTGACTGGCCACATTGGCGATCACCGTTCGCCGCACGGCGGTTTCTTGACCTTGCACAAGGGCTTGTCGAATTTGATCGATCTTGGCAGCGAGGGTGTTGGGATTCGTGTCTGCGGAGCGACGAACGAACTTTCGCTTTTCAGCGGAGTCAACATGACGATCGCAGAGCGCGGCGAATTGCGGTTCAATGGCCGACAGGTCGGAAGAGATGGACTGTAAATAATGATACAATATAAACAGTATGGCTATAACTGAGTATGTCTCACATTGAACGCCGATTGCTGCTCACTGCCGCCTTCGTTGGCCTCGGCGGCGCGCAAGCGGTCTTCTAGCAGTTTGACTTCATCCGATAGTTGTGCAAACGACTGGCGCATATTGTTCTCATCGTTGATTTCGGCAGAAACGGCAGTCAGAAGTTCCTGCAAATTTAGATAATAACATACATATTATGCGAAAAACAACATACTTCGTAATGCTGTTGCGTCTGCTCAACGTCGACGTCGAAGAATCGAACATCGGCGTAGGGACTTTCGAGCGGGTCGAGCTCTTCCGACAGCTTCTGAAGACGCTGCATGGTCGGCTTCAGTTCGTTTAGACGGTCGTGCGCCACCTAAGGAACAAGCAAAATTATTACGCAAAGTGAAACACAGTAAAACGATTCGTTAAATCAGCACTATACCCTAATTGCGTCAAGATCTGCACGGGCATCGGCGAGCGGGACAGGCGGTTTGGAGTCGAGAGACTCGAGCGGCCGACGTAGACTATCCAACTGGACAGTGGCGGCATCGCGCTCCAACACAAACTGCTGCCACGCTGACCAGCGCTGTTCGAGGGCTCGTTGTTTCGGCGTTGCCTCGGTGGTCAACGAGTCGAGCTCATTTATCAACTCGGCAACTTCATCGGAAGGCGTTCTCGTGTGCAGATCGCGCAATGCCGATAGTTGCGCCTCGGCCGTTGGCAAAGCATGAGCAATCTCGGCCGACAGAGTGCGGTAAGTGCTCGGATTGGCTGCGGTGTCATTCAAGGTTTGCGTGGCCTGGAGGAGAAGGGCCCTCAGCGCGTCGGCAGACGTCCGAGCTTCATTCGTGGCAGCGCTCGTCTCTTGTACGTCATTCAATTTGGTGCGCAGACGTTGTTCCGCATTCTGTAATGATGATAGTTAAAAAGAAATGACGGAAGACACTTGGGCATTTACCTGTGTGGCTGCAAGAAGAGAGTCAAGCTTGGCTCGCAACTCTTCGGCCTCTTGCTGCGCCTCAGGGGACAACGACTGTGAGGCCCGCGACAACTCATCGACGTTGTGCTTTAGCTCCACCAGTCGGCTTCGCGATGAATGGAGAAGAGCGATGAGTGCAGTCCAGTATTCAGCCGGCTGTTGCTGGTTGAGGTCAGCATTTAGCGCTGGTGATAGTTGTTGCTCAACTTCGGCCAGGTCGGCGCGCAGGGTGTTCTTGCGCGAATCGTAAGCAGCAAGTGCGGCCAGTTTGTCGCGCAGAGAGCGACCGAGTCTCTTCAGCCAGTCGGTCAGCTGCGACAGGTCCCATTCGGCCTTGCGTCGCAGCTCGTCTCCTTCCGGTCCTTCTGGAATCAGTGCCAGCGCCCTCTCCAGTTCGGCGCGCTTAGCTTCCAGTTCGTCCAGTTGTTGTTGCTGATCTTCGGGTGAAGCATCCTGCGTCGTCTCCAGCTCGTTCAGGCGGCCGCGCAACAGTTCGGTCACTGTCTCGATAGTCGGCGCGACCGCAACAATTTGTGATCGAGTAGCCGTTTCTCGACTCGCGTCATCCAAAGCAGCGAGCAGTTGATCACGCTGTGCAGTCAGGTCGTTCGTGCGCGTTCGTTCCACCAGTTTCGCCTGACGATCCCAGCTGCGGTCGATGCGCGGTTGCAACGCCTCCAACGCCGCGCGGATCTTGGTCAAATTGGCTGATTTTTGCTCGGCGTCGGCCGGTGATTGTACTGGTGCGCGGGAAACAGCCACCACTTCGCCTCCGATGGCATTCAGTTCGGTAAGCGTCGAATTGTGAGCGTTCAGCAAAGAACTCTCGTCGTCCGCTTCAGCGCTGATCTTAGTCAGGAGATCCTGAAATGCACTGTTCTATTCCGCTCTTTATTGTTTTACTTCACTGAGATATATGATATATCTCTGTACAGTTCTACTACTTAAATATATTGCGCTCAAATTCTCATGCATTCCAAGATGTTGTGCTAATGCTACAAAAAGATGAAATATATATACGCATGCCAAAAATGGTCAAGACTGTTTCTCTGAGTTTACGGAAATTTTAACTTCACTACATTTCCAAAACATTTAAAACAATACTTCGTTGAGAATATTTTGTGAATAATATTTTTAAAAATACAATCAATTGGAATGGCTAAAACAGCGCAAATAATCGACTCACCTACATAATTAAAGTTTAAATAACTGCATTTGAATAAGAACATTAGTAAGCGCAAACCGTTAGATGGGCTTCGAGACCTTCCACACGGTCCGAGTAGCTCGCCGTTTCGTTCATCGATTCGAATCGGCCTTCGAGACCGCTGGCCAGATCGGAAACGGCGCTTATATGAGACCGTTCAGCCTGGACGGCTGATAGCAAAGATTGAATCGTTTGAACGTCCTCGGCTGCTTCGACGAGAGGTCGAGCCTGTTGGTACTTGGCGTCCATCGCAGCCGTCTTCGCCTCCAACTCAGAGAGTCGGTTGGCAACCGGATGCTTCGCCTGATCGAACTCGCGAAGTAGTGCCAACCACGTCTCCATTGACTGCTTCGCGGTAGCCAGTCGATCACTCAGCTGCTTCGCCTTGTCGCCAAGTCGTGCCAATTGTGCTTCCTGTTCATCGCTGAGTGCTGACTGCGACGAAGATGACAGAATATTCACTCTACTGGAAATCTCATCGACGCGTGCCATCGGCTCGTGAATTACAGCCAACTGTGCATCGACAACGGAAGCGATCGAGTTTCGGTCGGCGCTCACCGCTTCCACTTGTTCAGTTGTCTTCTCCACTTGTTCAAGGGCGGAGATCAGTTCGTCAATGCCGCTCGATGCCTGTTGCATATGACCTAACGCCGTATCAGCGCTGGAACGAGCCGCCTCAAGACGTTCTCGTAGTTGGTTCACGCGCGCTTCAGCTGCACCGACGCGTCGCTGAGGCTGCTCGGAGGGAAGTAGTGAGTTAGCCAAAGAGCGAACATCTTCAATCTGAGGACGGATGTTCTCGAGGTCTCTTAGCGCGCCGTCCAACAGTTGAACTCGCGCACTAAGCTGATCGGCGGTAAACGGTTCCTTAGGCCAAGCAGCACCTTTATTCTTCTTCTTTTTCTTGCTGTCACTATCTTCTTGTGGCTGGTCGAATCCGGGTCGAGCGCGATCTTCGATGGCGTCGACGCCCGCCTCCAACTGCGCAGCTTTGGCGTTGAACTCGGCGAGAGCGTCGCGACGATCTCGCAATGACTGCAGTAACGTCAGCAACCATTCGCGAAGCTGGGATAGATCGTCCGTAATTACGACGCGCAGCTCATCACCCTCCTTTCCTTCGGGAACACGGTCGTACGCACTTTGCAAGTCATCCAGCTGAGGTCCAACGGCCGACTCGAGCGAGTTGATCGTATTCGTTAGTTGGTCGACGTCGGAACTTTTCTCGACCGCGGCAGCATCAGTCAGCGAGCGGCGAACCTTTCCTGTTGTCGTCGTGATCTGTTGAGCGAGCAGCGCGAGAGCCATTCGCGTAGTTAGGTCACTTTGACCGCTCGTGAGCATCGAAGAGACGGTGTCGAGTCGTTCTTTCAGTCCCGCAACATCTATGTCGTCCGAGTGCAGTACGAGGGCAGAAGGTGTCTGCGTCTGTCGTTCCAAGGCCGCTACATGTTCCGAAATGAGGTTGAGCTCTGCAGTGAGTGCTTGGATGTCGTCGCTCTTTTTCTTCGCCTCATCTTCAGTGGTTACTGGTTGGCGGATCGCAACTACTACTCGGTCGGTCAGGGCCTGGACTGCGGCACTCGTCTCGTTGTAGTTCACGACGAGCGCTTCTTCGGCGGCAACATCAGCTCCCAGACGTGATTGCAAGTCCTATAATATTATTGTCTTTATATGTTTATCTATGAGAAAGTTGAGCAACATACCTCGAGAGCGATTTTTGTTGACTGCAGCTGATCGGCCAAACGGGTGACTTCTTGCCGCGGCTTGGCCAACACCGGCAACTGATCAGAAATGCGTCGCAATTCCTCAACGGCGGCCATCTGTTCGGGCAGCTGACCGAGCAGTACTTCGATTGCGGTCAAATCCTGCTTCGCCGTCGGCAACGGTTGCGGCTGCTTGTATTTATCTACCAAATCGACAGTCTTTGAGTGGAGGTCGCGTAGTGCTTCGTCGGTTGGTCGATGATTGTGGTGGAACTGTTGAAGTAGCACCAACTGAGCCGCCAGAGTGTCTTTGAAATTCTGGACACGGCCGACGACAGCTTGAGTAGAGGTTGTTGTCTGATCGACTTGCGCTGACTGTTCGACGGATAGAGGTGCTGTCTTTAGTTGCTGTAACTGAGCGACAACCGCATTCAGACGGTCAAGAACTTCATCAGCGGCCGCGTCCGCCTTCTCTAAGGACTCCACGTCGGCATCGGCGTCGTTAAGCGCGTCGTCCAACTTGGAGGCAGTTCTTTCCAGGTCGGGCAGCACAGATTGAACGTTGCTCAATTCAACGGTTAACTTTTCCGCTTCTCCGATCGCCATCTGTTTATCGGAAAGAGCAGTCTTGGTCAGAGTAAGTAGCGCGTAGAACCGATCTTCAAGTTCTGAAACTCGATCGTTGGGTGCGCCGCTTTCCACAGTCAGTCGTTTCAGATCTTCCACTTCCGGAGTCTTCTCTTCCAACTCCACGCGGGCTCGCTCAAGAGTAGCTACTTGTTGGTCGAGATCATCGGCAGAAGGTGGAGAAGGTGCCTTCTTCGATTTCTTCTTTGATTTCGACTTTGCATCAGCCGATTCCGGTGGCGAAACGATCGGACGCACGCGACCGTCAATATCTTCGAGGTCGGCTTCGAGCTGGTTCACTCTCGTCTGCACCTCGCTCAGCTGATCTCTTCGAGCGAACATCGAGCCGAACAGCGAAGCCAGCCAGCCGCGGAGACGCGACAGATCGAGTTCCAATCGTCGTCTCATCTCGTCACCTTCGGCGCCTTCGGGAATGTCGGCGAGAGCGCGTTCCAAACGAGCTATCTCAGCTTCAATATCGTCCTTCTGACCGACCATCGTGTTCAACACATCAACCGATGGTTGCTCGTTGTCAAGCGATTGTTGTAGCTGCTGCAGGCGCTGGTCGAGTGAGGTAGAGGCGTCCTGCTGTTGAGTGGCCAGATTGGCGATCACCGTTCGCCGTGTGGTTGTTTCTTGGTCTTGCACAAGCGTTTGTCGAATTTGATCAATCTTGGCAGCGAGGGTGTTGGGGTTCGTGTCAGTAGAGCGACGAACGAACTTTCGCTTTTCTGTGCAGATGGCATGACGATCGGAGAGTGCGACGACTTGAGGTTCGATGGCCGATAAATCCGAAGAGATTGTATCAAGTCCCGCCAGTTGCTCTACGCCGCCTTCGATGGCCTCGCCGGCGCGCAAGCGATCTTCCAGCAACTGCACGTCGTTCGCTAGTTGTTCAAATGTTTGACGGAAATCTTCTTCATCAGCAATTTCGGCCGACACCGCCATCAGAAGGTCATCATAGTGTTGTTGTGTTTGTTCGACATCAACGTCGAAGAATCGAACATCGGCGTAGGCGCTTTCGAGCGGATCGAGCTCTTCCGACAGCTTCTGAAGACGTTGCATGGTCGGTTTCAGTTCATTGAGACGATCGTGGGCCAGCTTAATTGCATCGAGGTCCAAGTGGGCGTCCGCGAGCGGTACTGGTGGCTTCGACTCGAGTGACTCGAGCGGTCGACGAAGTGTGTCTAGCTGGACAGTGGCGGCGTCGCGCTCCAGCACAAACTGCTGCCACGCTGACCAGCGTTGTTCGAGGGCTCGTTGTTTCGGTGTTGCCTCGGTGGTCAGCGAATCCAGTTCGGCCATCAACACGGACACCTCCTCGGATGGTGCTCTTGTGAACAGATCGCGTAGTGCTGCGAGTTGCGCCTCGGCCGTCGGCAATGCTTGCGCAATGTCGGCGGACAGCGTACGATATGTATTCGGGATGGCTTCGGTGTCTTTCAAGGTCTGCTCTGCTTGAAGGAGAAGTGCCCTCAACGCGTCGGCAGACGTCCGAGCTTCATTGGTGGCAGCGCTCGTTTCTTGAACTTCGTTGAGTTTGGTGCGCAGACGCTGTTCCGCATTTTGTGTGGCCGCAAGAAGAGAGTCGAGCTTGGCTCGCAACTCTTCGGCCTCTTGTTGCGCCTCTGGCGACAGCGACTGAGAGGCCCGCGACAATTCATCGACGTTGTGCTTTAGCTCCACCAGTCGGCTTCGCGATGACTGCAACGCACAAGTCAGATCGACAAGCAAAATAGCAAAAACAATTATTACCTGTAGAAGAGCGATGAGCGCAGTCCAGTATTCAGCCGGCTGTTGCTGGTTGAGGTCGGCGTTCAGCGCCGGTGACAGTTGTTGTTCTACTTCGACCAGGTCGGCGCGCAGGGTGTTCTTGCGCGAATCGTAAGCAGCAAGTGCGGCCAGTTTGTCGCGCAGAGAGCGACCGAGTCTCTTCAGCCAGTCGGTCAGCTGCGAAAGGTCCCATTCGGCCTTGCGTCGCAGCTCGTCTCCTTCCGGTCCTTCTGGAATCAGTGCCAGCGCCCTCTCCAGTTCGGCGCGCTTAGCTTCCAGTTCGTCCAGTTGCCGTTGCTGATCTTCGAGTGAAGCATCCTGTGCCGTCTCCAGCTCGTTCAGACGGCCGCGCAACAGTTCGGTTACTGTCTCGATAGTCGGCGCGACCGCAACAATTTGTGATCGAGTAGCCGTTTCTCGACTCGCGTCATCCAAAGCAGCGAGCAGTTGATCACGCTGTGCAGTCAGATCGGTAACGCGCGTTCGTTCCACCAGTTTCACCTGACGATCCCAGTTACGATCAATACGCGGCTGTAATGCATCCAGGGACGCGTGGATCTTGGTCAAGTTGGCTGATTTTTGCTCGGCGTCGGCCGGTGACTGTACAGGTGCGCGGGAAACGGCAATCACTTCGTCTCCGATGGCATTTAGTTCGGTAAGCGTCGAGTTGTGAGTGCTCAGCAAAGAGCTCTCTTCATCCGTTTCGGCGCTTAGCTTAGTCAGAAGATCCTGAAGTATATTTTAGTGTCAAAACAAGAAAATAACTTGTATGATATGTGAATTTAAAAGAGAGCTAGAAGAATGTGCAATACACATTTGGGCTTAAGAAAGAAGAAAAGGACAAACCGTTAAATGGGCATCAAGGCCGTCAACGCGGTCCGAGTAGCTCGCCGTTTCGTTCACCGCGTCAAAATGACCATCGAGTCTTCTAGCAAGTTCAACAACCTCACTGACACGGGCGCGTTCATCATGAACGGCCGAAGATAGCGATTCGATGGCCCTGACGTCTTCAGCTGCCTCGGCAAGTGGACGCGCTTGCTGATATTTCGCGTCAATGGCAGCAGTTTCGGATTCCAAGTCCGACAGTCGTCTTACAACCGCCTCCTTTGCCTGACTGTAATCGCGATGTAGCGACACCAATGTCTCGATTGACTGCTTGGCGGCGGTCAGTCGATCACGCAGTTGTTTCGCTTTGTCGCCGACTCGCGTCAATTGTGTCTTCTGGTCAGCACTGAGTGCCGGCTCTGACGACA
This sequence comes from Plectus sambesii, assembly GCA_002796945.1. NCBI lineage: Eukaryota > Metazoa > Nematoda > Chromadorea > Plectida > Plectidae > Plectus > Plectus sambesii. Next base: position 21,961 of record NIUQ01001469.1, read on the forward strand.
GAGCATTCGCTCTGGTGGCAATCTCATCGGCGCGCGCCATTGGTTCATGAATTACTGCCAACTGTGCGTCGAGAACAGGAGCGGTCGCATTTCGGTCGGCGTTCACCGCTTCCACTTGTTCCGTTGTCCTCTCCACTTGCTCAAGAGCAGATATCAGATCATCAATGCCGCTCGATGTCTGTTGCATCTGATCCAATTCTGTCAGGGCGCTGGAACGAGCCGCCTCAATGCTTCCGATCAGTTGGTTCACGCGCGCTTCAGCGGCATTCACGCGTTGCTTAGGCTGCTCGGATGGAAGCAGTGAGTCAGCCAAAGAGCGAACATCTTCAATCTGAGGACGGGTCGCTTCGAGATCTCTTAATGCACCGTCCAACAGTTGAACTCGGGCACTGAGCTGATCGGCGGTAAGCTGTTCTTTCGGCTTGGAGGCACCTTTCTTCTTCTTTTTCTTGCCTTCGCTATCTTCTTGTGGCTGGTCGAGTTCGGGTCGAGCGCGATCTTCCACTGCGCCGATCGCTGCTTCCAACTCCGCGACTTTGGCGTTGAACTCGGCGAGAGCGTCGCGACGATCTCGCAATGACTGCAGCAGTGTGAGCAACCATTCGCGCAGCTGAGACAGATCATCAAGAGTTCTGGGTCGCAGCTCGTCGCCCTCCACTCCTTCCGGAAGGCGATCGTACACGTTCTGCAAATCGTCCATTTGCGGTCCAACAGTCGACTCGAGCGAGTTGATCGTGTTCGTCAGTTGGTCGACGTCGGTGCTGTTCTCCACGGCGGAAGCGTCGTTCAGAGAGCGGCGCACCGTTTCTGTGGTTGTAGTGATTCGTTGATTGAGCTGCACGAACGTCAGACGCGTTGATACATCGCTTTGACCGCTGGTGAGCATCGAAGAAACGATGTCGAGTCGTTCTTTCAGTCCCGCAACATCTATGTCGTCCGAGTGCAGTACGAGGGCAGAAGGTGTCTGCGTCTGTCGTTCCAAGGCCGCTACATGTTCCGAAATGAGGTTGAGCTCTGTAGTGAGTGCTTGGATGTCGTCGCTCTTTTTCTTTGCCTCATCTTCAGTGGTTACTGGTTGGCGGATCGCAACTACTACTCGGTCGGTCAGAGCCTGGACTGTGGCACTCGTCTCGTTGTAGTTCACGACGAGCGCTTCTTCGGCGGCAACATCAGCTCCCAGACGTGATTGCAAGTCCTATAATATTATTGTCTTTATATGTTTATCTATGAGAAAGTTGAGCAACATACCTCGAGAGCGATTTTTGTTGACTGCAGCTGATCGGCCAAACGGGTGACTTCTTGCCGCGGCTTGGCCAACACCGGCAACTGATCAGAAATACGTCGGAGTTCCTCAACGGCGGCCATTTGTTCGGGCAGTTGACCGAGCAGTACTTCGATTGCGGTCAAATCTTGCTTCGCCGTCGGCAACGGTTGCGGTTGTTGGTATTTGTCAATCAGACTAATGGTCCTTGAATGGAGATCGCTCAGAGCTTCGTCAGTTAATCGATGGCTGTTGTGGAACTGTTGAAGCAGCGCCAACTGAGCCGCCAGAGTGTCTTTGAACGTTTGGAGGCGATTGAGCAGCGCGTTAGCCGAGGATTTGGTTTCCGCGACTTGTGCCGATTGCTCCGCTGTCAGTGGCGTTGATTCAAGTTGCACTAACTGTGAGGTTACAGCGCGCAAACGGTTGATGGCATCGTCGGCCATCGAGTTCGCTTTCTCCAAGGAGTTTTCATCGGCGTTTTCGTTGTTCAACGCTTCGTGTAGTTCGTTGGTGGTCGTTTCCAATTGTGGAAGCTCTGCTCCCACTTTACCGAATTCAGCAGCAAACTTCTCTTTTTCTTGTCTAGCCATCTCCTTATCAGACAGTGCAGTCTGAAATAGAAATATTATTGCTATGGAAAACATGCTGCCATAATTCACATATGGCTATAAGTAGAGGTTCCTATTGTAATGAAGTTTGCATCACGCAACCGGAACTGTCATACTTCTAAGGGCGGTAATTCCATATCTCTTCTTAACCATTTTCCTGTGCGGTCATGTATAGTGGATAATGGGACACAAAAATATATGGCCATAAAACAGAGGGCACTATTCAAATATATTCTACCAATTACAAATTTTAAGCAAAGAATTACCTTAATAAGGACGAGCAGTGCGTTGAATCGATCATCCAGTTGTGAAACTCGATCGTTGGGTGCGCCGCTCTCCACAGTAAGTCGTTTCAGATCTTCCACTTCAGGAGTCTTCTCTTCCAACTCCGAGTGGGCTCGCTCAAGAGTAGCCACTTGTTGGTCGAGATCATCAGTAGATGGTGGAGAAGGCGCCTTCTTCGATTTCTTCTTCGATTTCGATTTTGCATCAGCCGATTCCGGTGGCGAAACGATCGGACGTACGCGACCGTCAATATCTTCTAGGTCGGCTTCGAGCTGATTCACTCTCGCTTGCAGCTCGCTCAGCTGATCTCTTCGAGCGAACATCGAGCCGAACAGCGAAGCCAGCCAGCCGCGGAGACGCGACAGGTCGAGCTCCAATCGTCGTCTCATCTCGTCACCTTCGGCGCCTTCGGGAATGTCGGCGAGAGCGCGTTCCAAACGAGCTATCTCAGCTTCAATATCATCCTTCTGATCGACCATCGCGTTCAACACATCAACCGATGGTTGCTCGTTGTCAAGCGACTGCTGCAGCTGCTGCAGGCGTTGGTCTAGTGAGGTAGTGGCGTCCTGCTGTTGAGTGGCCAGATTGGCGACCACTGTTCGTCGCGTGGCGATTTCTTGGCCTTGCACGAGCGCTTGTCGAATCTGGTCGATCTTGGCGGCGAGGGTGTTGGGGTTCGTGTCTGCAGAGCGACGAACAAACTTTCGCTTTTCAGTGCAGAGAGCATGGCGATCAGAGAGTGCGGCGACTTGAGGTTCGATGACCGTTAGATCGGAAGAGATGGTCTGCAATTAACATCAATGATATACAATCGCGGCTTTCAACATGTCTCACATCAAGTGCTGCCTGTTGCTCGACGCCACCTTCGATGGCTTCGGCGGCGCGTAAGCGATCTTCCAGCAACTGCACATCGGTCGACAATTGTTCAAATGTTCGACGGAAATCCTCCTCATCGGCAATTTCAGCAGCAATCGCCGTCAGAAGTTCCTGAAAAATAACCATTTAGTCTAATCACGTGACAGAAAACAAACTTCGTAGTGTTGCTGGGTCTGTTCGACATCGACATCGAAGAATCGCACATCAGAGTAGGCGCTTTCGAGCGGGTCGAGGTCTTCCGACAGCTTCTGAAGACGCTGCATGGTCGGCTTCAGTTCATCGAGACGGTCGTGTGCAACCTGAAAAGCATTTTATATTATCCGAAGCACATGTTCCATCCCATACATCCATATAAATAAGGTCAAGTAAAATTATCCATGTGCTTAAAGTAGAATAGTACCTTGAGTGCTCCAAGGTCAAGGTGAGCGTCAGTGAGCGGCACTGGTGGCTTCGACTCGAGTGACTCGAGCGGTCGACGCAGACTATCCAACTGGACAGTGGCGGCGTCGCGCTCCAACACAAACTGTTGCCACGCTGACCAGCGTTGTTCGAGGGCTCGCTGTTTCGGCGTTGCCTCGGCGGTCAGCGCATCCAGTTCAGCCATCAACACAGACACCTCCTCAGATGGTGCCCTTGTGAACAGATCGCGTAGTGCCGCGAGCTGCGCCTCGGCCGTCGGCAAAGCATGAGCGATTTCGGCCGAAAGTGTATGGTACGTATTTGGTATGGCCTCAGTGTCATTCAAGGTCTGAGCAGCTTGAATGAGAAGTGCCCTCAGCGCGTCAGCAGACGTCCGAGCTTCACTTGTGGCTGCGCTAGTCTCTTGAACTTCGTTCAATTTCGTGCGCAATCGCTGCTCCGAATCCTATAAAACGATTCAGTTAAGAATAAAACCATAAGTAACACTCCTGAAAGCGACGCACCTGTGTGGCTGCAAGAAGCGAGTCAAGCCTGGCTCGCAACTCTCCTGCCTCTTGTTGTGCCTCGGGTGTCAACGACTGCGACGCCAATGACAGCTCGTCTGCGTCGCGTTTCAGCTCCAGCAATCGGCTTCGCGATGAATGGAGAAGAGCGATGAGTGCAGTCCAGTATTCGGCCGGTTGTTGCTGGTTGACGNGCTCGTCTGCGTCGCGTTTCAGCTCCAGCAATCGGCTTCGCGATGAATGGAGAAGAGCGATGAGTGCAGTCCAGTAATCGGCCGGTTGTTGCTGGTTGACGTCGGCGTTCAGCGCCGGTGACAGTTGTTGCTCAACTTCGGCTAGATCGGCGCGCAGGGTGTTCTTGCGCGAATCGTGAGCAGCCAAGGCGGCCAGTTTGTCGCGCAGAGAGCGGCCGAGTCTCTTCAGCCAGTCGGTCAGCTGCGAAAGGTCCCATTCAGCCTTGCGTCGCAGCTCGTCTCCTTCCGGTCCTTCTGGAATCAGTGCCAGCGCCCTCTCCAGTTCGGCGCGCTTCGCTTCCAGCTCGTCCAATTCTCGTTGCTGATCTTCAGGTGAAGCGTTTTGCGCTGTCTCCAGATCGTTCAGACGGCCGCGCAGCACTTCCGTCACCGTTTCGATAGTCGGGGCGACCGCAACCAATTGTGACCGAGTAGCCGTTTCTCGACTGGCGTCGTCTACAGCAGCGAGCAGTTGATCGCGTTGCGCCGCAAGATCCGTAATGCGTGTTCGTTCCACCAGCTTGGTCTGACGATCCCAGCTGCGGTCGATGCGCGGTTGCAACGCCTCCAACGCCGCGCGGATCTTGGCCAAGTTGGCTGATTTTTGCTCGGCGTCGGCCGGTGACTGTACTGGTGCGCGGGAAACGGCAATCACTTCATCTCCAATGGCATTCAGTTCAGTAAGCGTCGCGTTGTGAGTGCTCAGCAAAGTGCTTTCTTCATCTGCTTCGGCGCTAAGCTTCTTCAGAAGGTCCTGTAATAAATGCCCATTTTAATAGCAATATAAACAATAAAGATCGTAAAGCATAATTTCGAAACTTTTAGTTAAAACAGCTTTGCATTCTAAACTATATTTATGCAGCTTGCAAGCAGCGTATATATTATAAGATCGAATCTGAACTTCTGTATGTTGCGCTTGGAATCTGTTTCTGTAAATACGGCGATTAACAAATGCAACCAGTAATAATCCCCAAGCTCTGTTAACGAAAGTCTTTTACACTACCTCAGACAACACTAAGACGATACCTCAATGAGAGATTAAGTTAATATACGAACCTTTAGGTGCGCTTCGAGACCATCAATGCGGTCAGAGTAGGTAGCCGTTTCATTCGCGGCGTCAAAGCGACCATCGAGTCGGCTTGCAAGATCTGTCACAGCGTTTACATGTGCGCGCTCGTCTTGGATGGCCGATAACAGCGACTCCATAGTGTGAACGTCTTCAGTAGCCTCGGTGAGAGGGTGCGCCTGTTGATACTTGGCGTCGATCGCAGCCGTCTTCGCCTCCAACTCAGAGAGTCGGTTGGCCAGTGGTTGCTTGGCTTGCTCGAGCTCTTGATGAAGCGCCAACCACGACTGCATAGACTGCTTCGCGGCGGTCAGGCGATCACTCAATTGCTTCGCTTTGTCGCTAAGCCGCGCCAATTGTGTCTTCTGGTCAGCACTGAGTGTCGGCTCTGACGATAAATCTTTCACTCTGGTGGCAATCTCATCGGCGCGTCTCAATGGTTCATCGATAACGGCCAACTGCGCGTCGAGAACAGGAGCGGTCGCATTTCGGTCGGCGTTCACCGCTTCCACTTGTTCCGTTGTCTTCTCCACTTGTTCAAGAGCAGAGATCAGATCGTCAATACTGCCCGCTGTCTGTTGCATCTGATCCAGCGCGGTCTGAGCGCTGGAACGAGCTTCGTGAACGTCTCCAATCAGTTTGTCTGCGCGGGCTTCAGCTGCACCGACGCGTTGCTGAGGCTCCTCGGATGGAAGCAGCGAGTCAGCCAAAGAGAGAGCATCATCAATCTGAGGACGGATGATCTCGAGATCATTTAGCACGGCATCCAACAGTTGAACTCGGGCTCTGAGCTGATCGGCAGTCGGTTGCTCTTTAGGCTTGGCGGCGCCTTTCTTCTTCTTTTTCTTGCTGTCGCCATCTTCTTGAGGCTGGTCGAGTCCAGGTCGAGCGCGATCTTCCACTGCGTCGACGGCCGCCTCCAACTGCGCAGCTTTGGCGTTGAACTCGGCGAGAGCGTCGCGACGATCTCGCAAGGATTGTAGCAGTGTGAGCAACCATTCGCGAAGCTGGGACAGATCGTCAACAGTTTTGACGCGCAGCTCATCACCCTCCACTCCTTCCGGAAGACGGTCGTACACGTTTTGCAAATCGTCCACTTGCGGTGTAATGGTCGACTCGAGCGAGTTGATCGTGTTCGTCAGCTGATCGACGTCGGTGCTGTTCTCCACGGCGGCAGCGTCGTTCAGAGAGCGGCGCACCGTTTCTGTGGTTGTAGTGATTTGTTGATTGAGCTGCACGAACGTCAGACGCGTTGATACATCGCTTTGACCGCTGGTGAGCATCGAAGAAACGGTGTCGAGTCGTTCTTTCAGTCCCGCAACATCAACGACATCCGAGTGCAGTACGAGGGACGACGGTATCAGAGTCTGCCGCTCAATCTCCGCTACGCGCTCCGAAAGATCTCGAAGCACGGAGGCCAGAGACTGTATGTCCTCGCTCTGTTTCTTCGCCTCTTCTTCGGTCGTTGCGGGTTGGCTAGTGGCGGCTACCACCCTGTCGGTCAGTGCATGGAGAGCGGCACTTGTTTCGTTGTAGTTAACGATGAGCGCTTCTTCGGCGGCAACGTCAGCTCCCAGACGTGGTTGCAAGTCCTACAAAATTTTTATGTTTATTTAATGAAGAGACAGTTGAGCAACATACCTCGAGAGCAATTTTTGTTGATTGGAGCTGATCGGCCAAACGGGTGACTTCTTGCATGGGCGTGGCCAACACCGGCAACTGATCAGAAATGCGTTTGAGTTCCTCAACGGCGGCCATTTGTACTGGCAGCTGTTCGAGTAGCACTTTGATCGCGGTCAAGTCCTGTGTCGCCGTCGGCAACGGTTGCGGCTGCTTGTACTTCTCTATCAAATCGACAGTTCTGAAGTGAAGATCGCGCAGTGCTTCGTCAGTTGATGGATGGCTGTTGTTGAATTGTTGGAGCAGCACCAACTGAGCTGCCAGAGTGTCGTTGAAAACCTGGACTCGTTCCAGAAGCGCCTTGGCGTGAGTATTAATCTGTGCGACTTGTGACGACTGGTCGTTTGCCAAAGGAGCAGATTCGAGCAGTTCCAATTGGGCGATCACCGCACGCAAACGATGGACGGTGTTGTCGGCAGTTGCCGTCGCCTTTTCAAACGACTCGACATCGGCAGCGGTATTGTTGAGGGCTGCATCTAATTCGGATGCCGCTGCTTCCAGCTGGGGCATCTCCGATTTCACATTATCCAAGTCGGCGGCATACTTTTCTGCATCACTGCTTGCTTGTTGTTTCTTCAATAGCGTAGTCTAAAACTCGGTGAAAGTTAGTCATGGAAGCAAAATAAAGCGAGAGACGTATGCATTAATCAATTCGCTATGATCAAAAATTCCGCATGTCTATGAAACATACTGCATTCCTTTTTTCCTATGAAGGGGCGACATATAGAAAATACAGAACTGAATCCGGACTTTAAATAGTGAAATATGATTACCTTAACAAGGGTGAGCAGTGTGTTGAACCGATCTTCCAGTTGTGAAACTCGATCGTTCGGTTCGCCGCTTTCAGCCGTCAGTCGCTTGAGATCTTCCACTTCAGGAGTCTTCTCTTCCAACTCCACGCGAGCTCGCTCAAGAATAGCGACTTGTTGGTCGAGATCATCGGCAGAAGGTGGAGAAGGTGCCTTCTTCGATTTCTTCTTCGATTTCGATTTTGCATCAGCCGATTCCGGTGGCGAAACGATCGGACGTACGCGACCGTCAATATCTTCTAGGTCGGCTTCGAGCTGATTCACTCTCGTCTGCAGCTCGCTCAGCTGATCTCTTCGAGCGAACATCGAGCCGAACAGCGAAGCCAACCAGCCGCGGAGACGCGATAGGTCGAATTCCAATCGTCGTCTCATCTCGTCACCTTCGGCGCCTTCGGGAATGTCGGCGAGAGCGCGTTCCAAACGAGCTATCTCAGCTTCAATGTCGTCCTTCTGACCGACCATCGCGTTCAACGCATCAACCGATGGTTGCTCGTTGTCAAGCGACTGCTGCAGCTGCTGCAGGCGTTGGTCGAGTGAGGTAGTGGCGTCCTGCTGTTGAGTGGCCAGATTGGCGACCACCGTTCGCCGTGTGGCGGTTTCTTGGCCCTGCACGAGCGCTTGTCGAATTTGATCAATCTTGGCAGCGAGGGTGTTGGGATTCGTGTC
>NIUQ01001470.1:0-30043 GCA_002796945.1 Plectus sambesii
AGCATGGCAAGTGAGCGTCGTCTTTTCATTATTGGGTTCATTGCCTTCGCCTCTCCCTGAATGTCCATCCCATCCTTTCGCTTCGCATAGAAGCAGGCGCTCGTTGAATAATATTTTGAACCCATCTGGTCATCTGAGACCCACATTTCAATGAGCGCGTCATCTATTCATCCAGCTCTGTTTTTAAAGGCGATTCGTTTCAAGAATAAAATGTACTATTATTAACCACTGCAAAACAAATTTGGTAAGCAAATAAGTATGTTTTGCCCACTCTGCGACCGCATCTTCATCGTCCGAAAACGAACATAATGGAGGGCGTTATATCTCGCATCGTTGCAAACAACTGACAATTATTATAATCAATTATAAATTAGATGTGTATGCCGGCGCTTCTGGCAAGGCGAGGCGTGCGATTGGCCCATGTGCGGCAGCAACGGTCGGGTGGATGCGGCGACGAAAAAGTGTCAATGCGTTCGAAACTTTGCTCCTCCATTCTGCCACAAGTGCATTGCGGGCTACTGGGGAAAGAGCTGCGCGCGAACAGTCGGCGGCGGCGACGGACAGAAGACGGAGGACGGATCGACGGGCGCTCTCCCGAACGAATACTTTCACGATCGCTTCGGCGCCACTTCCTGGCTCGTAGCGGCGCCGGTATTCATCTGCTTGATCGTGGCGTGCGGCGTCGCAGTGTGCAGACTTCACGCCGAAGCCGCTCTGTGGAATGAATTTGGAAGCAGGCAGAGATTCCGCTACCCTTATTCTGACCGAGCTCGAGAAGCAGCGAACTCTGGCGACGTTGCCGCCGCCTCATCTATCGCGATGAGCACGCGTCCTCCACCGTACGAGAGCGCGGTGACGCCGTCGGACGCGCCTCCTTCGTACGATGACGCCATGCGCAGCAAGACGGCTTAGCTAGTCGACATTTTCAGCAGCTTTCCCCCTTAATTACCCGAGAATACCATGGGAACTGACGAGCGAGACGCGGCGATGCCAGTATCATCCGAACGCGTTGCCGCAACCGAACGGGCACGGCAATGAGATTACACTGTTGTCAGTGTGACCGCTATTGTAGCTGCGCAATCCTCGCAATCCTCGCAATCCTCGCAGGATCAATCTATTCTGTCAGTAGAAGCTTCCAGCACACCATCCTCACTCTGCCGTCGGCCGAGTGACAAATTCGGCGAAGACCCGAAGCAGCTCAACATGCTGCGATTTGGGCTTGTTCTTGTTGCTGGGCTGTCGGCTGTCGCTTCTCGACGCGCGCCAGCTGAAGACTTTGCTCGGCGACTGAAAGAAGCGCATTCAGACGTGCGCCAAATGATGGACGATATTCCGAGCCGCATAAGCCGCTGTACCGAAAACGGAAGGTACGACAGTCGTCATCGACTCTGCCACTGTCTACCCAGTTATACGGGTGTCTATTGCGAACTGCCTCAGTGCCAGCACGGCGTTCCATATGGCGGCAGGTATATCGCGCTTTCTTTTGGCCAATTTTCGCATGCCTAGTTAAACCCAGCTTCAGTTGTATCTGCAACGAGCCGTACGAGGGCACTTTTTGCGACCGGCGCATGCTGCACACGGTCTACGAGGCGGACGACTCGCGGATTCGCGTCATTTTGCTGACCGTCGGCGCAGTTCTCATGTTCTCTGCTCTGCTGTTCGGTACACGACTGGCTGTAGGCAAGTGGCTGGAAAATTCGTCAACTATCTTCACGGAGTGGAATATACGGAACAAGAATCCTTCTGCTCAAACTCTTTGCGAACCACGCACGGGCTCCATCACGGGCAAATCTTGCAAAGGCGCCACGAACCCAGCCTTTTCTGGAGTGCACTATGATTCTATGTCGCTGTCTTGATTCACGTTCGCTGCTCACTTTTGTTCACTACATTTTTTGCATTGCACTCGGATGCAATGAGTATTTTCTAATGCATTCCGCCTGTGTCGGCTTTGTCAGCGCTGTATTTAAGCTAAGCATGCAAAATTGAATAAAGGCCGTTGGTTTAAGCGGGAGCAACAAAAAAAGCGCCGATTACTGAGGCGCGCTTTTACAGCGCACTTGATCCCGGTCTGAAGCTGAGCTTCTCTGTTGGCAGTTGTCCGCGTCCCGTCGTCCGTCGAACGGGCCCGAACTCGCGGATGATCAGCGTCGCACCCACTCGTCGTGCGGTCGCGTACGTACTCCCACCTTCCATCGTCGCCGCAGACGACTGACTGCAATGAACGTGTCGACGTCGTTGTGGGCTACAACGTCGAGCAACGAAGTGGCGCCTCTGCCGCCGAAAAACGAGTGGCATAATGGCGACTTTCTTCTGGTCGCTCTAATCATCGGTCTGCTGTCGTTGTGCTGCTGCTGCGGGGCGTGCTTTCAGTTTATGACCGAATCGGATGAGGAAGGGCCAAGTTCGGTCTCTACACAGACGCCCGTTTATTCTGATCAATTGACTGACGTGACGTCGCCCCACTCTGTCACCGCCTTTAACCTACTCGACAGCGCCGTCACGGCCGTGAAACCGCCAATTCTCTTCTCACTTCAGGAGGACTACCGGGTTCCTGTCATCGTTTAATCTCACTCTTATTGCCCATTGGAAATTGACTACTTGGAGCCTAACCCACGTATTTTGGATCGCCGTTCTTTGGCGGTAGTGACCGATTAGCACGTTTCTTTGCAATAAGCTGCCTCAGATCGCTATAATTATAGTTGAGGTTCCGTCACCGGTGCTTCATATGCATGCAATCATATCACTTCTGTATTTTCTCTGATTTATTGCGTGAAAGAATTGCCATTAGCGCTCATAAATACAAAGATTGAGTGTTATCAGCAGTAGAATTGGAATACGAGTTCAGTGTTGACCTGCACTGCACAAGCCTTTAATGTTTTAATCACTCTGAAGGGGGCAATTATTGGAGGGTGGGCGATTATTATTTCAATCAGGGTCTGAGGGGGCGATTATTAGAGGATTTACGGTATATAATAAAAAGCCACTCGCAGTGTGTCCTTCTTTTGGTCACCAACATTTTTTATTCAGAAAACAAATCCATACAAATCATGCTAACAAAGTTACAAGACAAACACGTGTATGTATGAGGTCTGAAAATTCCCTGCATGAAGATATTGATAATAAACGGTAAACAACGATAAGCATGTGTCAGAGAGTTAATCTTTGGAACAATGACAATACTGATTGTTCTTTGAGTAAAAGCAAGCATTTTGCTTTAGAAGCAGTAAGAAAAAGTTGACAGGATAACTGGCCAAAACATAAGAAAGAGAAAGACTAAAGAAAACATAATTGATAGCAGTAGTGATAGTGAGCGTAGCAGCGGATCCTGATCAAACATTTCATCGTATGTCACACCGATTACAATTGCGATAAGAGCTGAGCATATACCAACTGCACACAATATATTTACAATGAATAATGACGAAAGCCTGTGTCTCTGAGGTCAGAGATTTCCCTGCATGAATACATAGATTATAAAAAGAGAAACAATTGAATACGACAAAGAACTCCCCATTGGATCAGTCCAAGACTACTGTATTAGTAGGAGCAATTATTTCATGTCAAAAGCAGTGTAAAAAGTTGACAGAATAGCAGGCCAAAAGAAACAACATAGCACGATGATAAAAACGTTCCTTCTAAATGGCCTGATGAAGACTACAAAGCATGAAAATACAACCAACGAATCCTTAGCAGCGACTGCTTCGCCCACAATCAGCATTTACGCGAGATTTCATTTATTCAATTGTCACCTATCAAAAGCATTTCAAGACAGTAAAGCAAACATGATTTTCGTTACAAGTCCGCAACGAAATACAGATCGTTGAAACGTAACGCAAATTGAAGCCAACATGTTGCCGGACCGCATTTAAATTCGACACTAATGCATCTGGCCTTTGCAACTTTTGCCTGCGTCAATGTGAACTTTGGCAGCCAAATCGCTGCAAATTCACTATCTTTTTTTACAATTTCAAATGCGTCAGTTATGGTTTTCTTTAAATTTTCTTCTCGAGCCGACTCGATTTCATCCATGATAACTATATAAATGCATATTGTTATATTAGGGTAGTCGTTGGTAGTGCGCAATGCTAGTTTAATATCGTTTATCAGTTGAATGTTGAAATTTCTCGAATTATTTGCCTGTAATTCAAAAACGAGAAAAAGTTTTGTAGTCTTCGGAACTGCATTAGACAGTTGAGCGAAGCTTTTGACGACCTCAATGTCCCTCGTACCATAGATTTGAAGACTAAATGCTTTTAACTTGAACACAAGGTCAATATTTTCTTGAGTAGGTATGAAAGAAAAAGAGGAGTTGAATGAGTTTATGTCCAGATAAATCAATTTATCCATATGGCCAAATGCTTGAGCAAGCCAATTGTTTCGAGGGACCGAAAAGCCGCTTATGAGCATTTTAACAACGCGCAAGTTTAGCTCTTTTGTTGATTTGGTGAGCAATTCGGCAGAATAAAGATCAAATGAGGAGGTATCACGAATACGCAGCTCAGTCAAAGAATTCGCGAAAAAAGGCAGGACTTCATAGCGCAGTGATTTGCTGAGGTCTCCAAAAATTCTCATCTCAATTTTTTCGAATGCGAGTTTGCTGCAATTCGCCATTTCCATGGCCCGCTCAATGCAATTTTTCAACACAACTTGATTATTTTCTGAAGACTGCAGATAGTTCAAGTTTGGAAATCGACAGAAAACTGCCACCAGACAGTTAATGATATCTTTGACGCGAAGGTGCGCGTAGAGTGGGCGAATGAGGCGGATGTTTTTACTTCTTCCGGTAATATAGCTCCCCGATTTCAAAATACTAATTTTCGCCGAGCCTTTTGTGAAGAAATTCGTTGAAATATAGTCTATTAGTAAGTAATGAAACTGTTGATAGGCGCCGGAGTGAAGCGCATGCTGGAACGTTTTACTCACTTTTTCGTAACTCATTTGTTTTCCAAGTTTGCAAGTTAGTTTGGCAGTTATGGAAATCAGCACTTGCTCGTCGAGTTGTACCTTTGGATAGTTTTTCTTTTTGCTGACGTTCTCGGGATAAACATATTCCAAAGTTTTCGATATATAAGAATACCAGTCGATCGGTTTCATCATTTTATAAAAATACTGAACAATTTTCGCTTTTATGAGAACAATAAAACACGAACCGGGTTAAAAACCGTCAAGAATAAGCCTTCGTATCGTTATCAGTTTATAGCTGACCACTTTTTATTATTCGTCCGACAATGTGTTCCGCCGTTGTTTAAGCAATCAGCGCGTCAGTAAAGGACATTTCCATTGCAACAGAGCAAGCTACACGGGCAGGCATCAGCACCACAGCACACGGAAACTGAATGACCCTTCCTTCCTCGCTCTCCCTCCACCGAGGTCAAGGGAATGGATTTTGTCAGATGACGCGGGTTAGAGGGCGTTTCACCCAATAAATGACCACTAAACGGCGGTAATTTTGAATGCAACGAATGAGATGCATTATTTTCTCTTTCATTTCAGGTTTTTATGTCCAATGTTTGTCTTCTTTCTATTGTGAATGGTGTCAACTAATGGTCCATCACACCAATGAGAAAAGCTGACATGAACACTTTCGGAATGACGCTGAACTGTTACAAGACAACATTATCATGAGATGCTTCAAATTTGAAATGAGAGCTGACATTCCTCTTCGAAAAATATCGTATCAGTTCAGTTAGTCGAAGAAAATAAATATAACTTGTGAAATGACTGAAAGGATATGAAATGATGGATCGTAGTTAGTTAGACAGTATTCTTGACAATTTGTTTGCGCAAAAAGAACTGCGATTTCTTCACTTTGCGTGAACTGATTTCGTTAAATCTTTTTTTTGTGTTGTGCAATAGGCCTAATGCTAATTTCTTCGTGGCAAGCTCCAAAGCAACTATCATAGATGGCTGTATTTATTCAGCTGTTCTTTGTTTGTTTTATAGCATTTATGTCATAAAAAGGGACAGTACTTGTTTACTGTTTCCTTTCGGTTACCAACATTTTATTCATAAAAGAAATCCACACAAACCATACTTATATCGTTCAATGATAAATGCTTACTAGTCCGAGGTCTACACAGTCCCTATACGAAGTCATAAGATGAATAGAGGTACATGGTTATGAGAGTACGTCAGGAAGGTCAAAATTAAAACAATGAAAATACTGATTATTCATTAAGTAAAAGCAGTAATTTTGCTCTAGAAGCAGTACGAAAAGATTGACTGGATAACTAGCGTAAATGTTACACAGAAGAACCAAAAAAAGTTTAAAATTCTTATTATTTGCGCTAGTGACCATAGTTCCAGATTTTGGATAAGTTTATCATCGAATGTATCCAATACAATTAGAATAAGAGCTTCGCCTACACCGAACAGACAAAATGACCATTTGTCCATAACATCCAAAAATGTTGTTGCCTTTACCGTCAAGTCCACGTTTAGCTTGTACGGGAGGTATTTACCGCATCCAACTGAAAGGAAACATTCTTTCGCGCTTATGTTATGTGTAGTAACAAATTTGAGCAACAAAGATTTTCCATAAAATCGGCATCAACAGCATTGCGATCAAATTTCAGTTTTCATCAATAGTAAAAGGCCTAGCCGCCGTTTAATCAGGTTAGCAGATGTCACAGTGTACCGACTCGGCCCAAAGTTTAGTGATATTTGCTATATAATCCCAAACTGTGTGATGATGACAAATGGAACGGAGGGTCGAAGATTGAAGAAGTTCAAGCCTCGTTCTGTTATCAATAATTCGGTCTGGAGACTCGCTTATGCAAAGGTAGAGTTTATTAATAACGCAGCTTTATGACCTGGTTGACGAAGGGAGCCTCCCTTACTTCCCCACCTGATTAACAGATATGGAGGCGGTCAGAAATGATTAACCAAAGGGTTCAGGCCAGCCCTGTTTCTTATCTACCTTTATATTAAGCCTTGTCTGTCAATGCACCATTTAGGTCTCAAACCACGGGCACACACAATTCAGTCTTGCAAACGAAGTAGGAAGGAAAATATTCCAAATGCTTACTGACTGCAGGGATTATCTCGGCAACACAACTTGTCAAAGTCTGGCTGGTGTTGAATATGGTAAAATCAAGTGTCGTGATATTTTTTGCTTCATCAAATGAGCAGCCTCTCGGCACAGTCAGTTCGTAGTCGTGATTTATGAGCAGAATCCATGCAGTAATCTGAAGTAGTATTTATGAACATGCCTTAAAATTAATTTTCTATGCTTAATTTACCTAAACAAAAATTAAGAATCAATTACATTAATCGATAAGGCAGTAGGACGAGTAATATTTTCAATTCTCATCGATAAGGCTTCAGTTACTTTGAATATGTTCCAAAGCGTAATTAAATTGAGCGAAAATAATATAATTTGTCTTGCTCCACGAGGTATGCCATATACCACTATAGCAACAAAAGAGGACAAATCCATACAAAGAATAAGCTTATATATCGTAGTGAAGAAGTGAAAATAAACGTGAAAATTAAAATATGCAAATTCACGTACCAGCAAAATATTATATGGAAGTATCAGTGACAGTTTTGTTGCAAACTGCGCATAACTTCTTATGAATTTCATGCGCACTTGTTCGTACAAGCTGAGTAAGAACAGCAGCGGTAGCAGCCACTTGAAATGCTAGAAAAGCTTTAAGATATTAAACACTACATTCTAGCAAAAAATAGACTTGAGAAAAAAGGCTGATTACCGCTCAGCGAGAAAGATACAAAGATTTCAATAATAAAAGCATGAGATATAAATATATAAACTGCTGCTGTTGAGTTCTGCTCATATCTGGCATTGGAGTCATATTGAATGCTACAGAAAAGGTCAATACTAATTTCATCCTAAGCAGAATCCTCAGTACACTGACTTATTTTGATATGATCTTACTTTCGAATGAATCGTGTACCTTCATTAAGATATCTGACGTTGTTGGACGTTCGTAGAGCGACTCCACGCGCGATAACGCCTTCCAAGTACGGATCAAGGCCCACAGTTGATAACATAGTAGCAAGTTCTAAAATCGAACAAATTGTAATCTTCACACCAAGCCGTTATAGGAAAGATATTACTTTATGCATCTCATTTTAACAGAACAAAATTTTACCAAACCTGTTTTAATCATTGTGTTAAAAGTAGGAATTCATTCATAACTTTTTCAGATTGAGTATATTCAGGTCATGCTCTATGCAGTAAGGTTTCAAACTGATCTTCTGAGAGGGAGAGAAGCCAGTTACTTTTGAAAAATCGTGTTTATTAAGAGTATTATCATTGGTCACTCACGATTTGAAGATCTCAAATTCAATTCTGTCAAAAAATGTTCGTAAGCATTTACTGTGAATGTGACGAACAGAACGTCCACGAGGAAGCTCCAGCGTAAAGCTGCGCACTTTTTTATTATTCGTCCGACAATATGTTTTGTCGTTGTTTTAACAATCAGCGCTTCAGTGACGCGCATTTCCATTGCAACAGAGCAAGCTACACGAGCAGGCATCGGAACCACAGCGCACGGTTAACTGAGCAACCCTCCCTCCCTCTCCCTCCGCCGAGGTCAAGGGAATGGATATCGTCAGATGACGCGGGTCAACGGATGTTTGGCCCCAATGAATGACCATTAAACGGCGGTAATTTTGAATGCAACGAACGTCATACTTTCTTTTCTCTTTCGTTCCAGTTTGTTATGTCCAATATTTGCATTGATTTTCATTGTGAATGTTGTCAGCTGATGATCCATCACACTTATGAGAGTAGCTGACAGAAACACTTGCGAATTGAAGCAAACTATTGCGAAAGAAAATGTAAGTACCGGGTTTTTCCGAGTATAAGCAGGGGCTTGTAATAAGAATTGGCACTTTTCGCGTCTCCACTTTGTCCCCAAATAGAAGCCCAGGGGCTTCTACTTGGAAAATTCAATTACATAACGGTTTTTGTTATATCCCTCATATTTGCATTTCGCGTCGTTTTTTCATCTTTTTATTTAATCTTACACGCAAATAATAGAAGATTTATATGATTTTTGCAAATCCTGTTAGACAATACTGCATTCACATGTAAAATACATTTAAAATGACTTCATTTCATGCATTCATGGCGATCTTTTTTCGACTCCAAATATAAGCCAGGAGCTTCTATTTGGAAAGTCAAACCGAATAGAAGCACAGTGGAGCTTGTATATGGGGGGCTTCTAATCGGAAAAACCCGGTAAAAGATGCACTAATGTGCTTTTAATTCAAAGTGTGCAAAAGCGGCACCCTTTTCAAAAGATATAAACCTTTGGAGATGCAAATTCTGAGCTATTGATTGACGGATGACGCTATAGCTGGTTTTGTGTGTCATCCACAAGGTTCCATGCGAATTCCATCATGGCAGGCTCCAAAGCAACTCTCTATAGTCCCTTTTTCCATTTAGCTATTCTATATATTTTGTAGCAAACATACTAAAAAAAGTCACTCGCAGTTCAGTGTTTCCTTCTTTTGGTCACCAACACATTTTATTCACAAAACAAATTCACACAAATCATGCTAACAAAGTTACAAGACAAACACGTGTATGAGGTCTGAAAATTCCCTGCATGAAGACATTGATAAAAACGGTAAACAACGATAAGCATGTGTCCGTGAGTTTATCCTTGGAACAATGAAAATACCGATCGTTCGCTTATTAATAGCGATCATTTTGCTTTAGAAGCAGTAAGAAAAAGTTGACAGGATAACTGGCGAAAACATAGCAAAGAAAACGACTAAAGAAAACATAATTGTAAGTGGTAGCGATAGTGAGCGTACTAGTGGATCCTGACCAAGCCTTTTATCGTAAGTCACACCGATTACAATTGCGATAAGAGCTGCGCATATACCAACTACACACAATCCATATTTGGACGCAGCATACAGGAGTGTAGGTGCGCTTACCGGCAACTCCATGCTCAGCTTGAATGAGTAGAAGGTACCGCATTGAACTAAAATTGCAAATTCTTAGTATTACACATAAAAAGCATTTGAATGTGAGTGAGAAATATTCTGCATTCGCATAACTTTGCCAACTACAACAGTTATTTTCTATCATGAAGCCCTAATAATTTTAGCGGATATCATAATATATAAATTGATTACAAACTAATGATTTTTGCAGAATAACCATAACGATAATGCCTCTAACATTCCTCATTTATGGTCCTTTTTACTCTACTCTATCATTGGATCATATCATAAACCCAGGTCTGGAACACAAATAATTTAGGACTGCAAACGGAGTATGCACAATAATGTTCAATATGCTTACTGGCCGCAGGAAAGAATTCGGCGATACAACTTGTCAGAGTCTGATTGATGTTGAATATGGTGACATCTAGCGCCGTCCGATTCTTCGCTTCATCAAATGAACAGCCTCTCGGCACTATCACTTTGTAGTCATAGTGTATGAGCAAAAGCCAGGCAGTAATCTGAATAAGAAGTTTCAGCGACTATTAAAATTAATATTCTACGGAATAATTGCTTATTTTTCTGTGAAGTAAATATGTACTCAACAATGATTAAGAACGAATAACATTAACAGATCAGGCTCTCAATTGGAGAGTCAAACTTTGATGATGTCCCAAAGCGTGAATGTAGTAAATCAAAATATTTCTGTTCATCTTGATCCATTATATATGTTGTATAGCATTATAGAAGCTAAGAAAAAACAAAAAACTTTCCTTTGAGGAACGGGCCTACTTTTCACAGCGAAGAAGTGGGGATAAATGGGTAAAACGAAATAAGCAAAGTCGCTTACTAGTGAAATAAAGTACGGCAGTATCAGTAACATTTTTGCTGCAAGCTGCGAGTAGTTTCTTATGCCACGATAGATGAATTGTCCATACAGGTGTAGTAAGAACAACAGCGGTAAGAGCCATTTTAATTCCTAGAAAGGTTTCAAAAGTGTTAAACATTAGTCGTTGAAAAAGAAAATCGACTTCGAAAATAAAAGACTGATCAAAGTAGTATGGGAAAGGTGTTTCAATAGTAAAATCACAAAGTGCAAACATTGATTGCTATTATCAAGACCTGCTTGTTTCTGAGATTACGTTCGTTCTGAATTCTACAGAGAATTTCTAATAAAAACACCAAAAAATTTTATCCAGAGGCACAAGGTACGAAGATGAGTTGCTACCATTAAGAGATACTCAGGTCTGACGCTTAATCTGCACCAAATGCTAAAAATTAAAAACAAACTTTGAGCCAAAGCCACATTCACTGTTATGCTTGAATAAAAATTTACATTCGTATCAAGTGCTTGCCTTCATTACAACATCTTGCGTTGATGGAGGATGATTAAGCGCATCTACGCGCGAAAGCGCCGTCCAGGAAATGATAGCTATAAACACTTGAAGAGACTCTGACGGTTTCTGAAATTCGATAAATTTTAATCGTTGCACCGTACCGTTGGAGGACAAGCAGTACTTTAAGCGCCGCATCTTGTTTCAAAAAGGACATTTTTGAAAATGAAATCGAGTTCATTCACAATCTCAAATATTTGAATTTCTTCATTACTTGTTTAAATTCCTTTCAAGGCATTTTGTAAACATAACGTTTTAGACCAGAGGGAAATCTAAATTCTTCATCAACGCTACAGTTGGTATACATGATAATCTGCATCACGAACAAAACTTGATATTTACCAAGAACGTTTGCATTGATCATCAATGTTGCAATTGAGTTAAAAACTAAGTTACTAACTTGAAGGGATAGAAATATTTGTGTGCTGTGTAAAGCTAATCGACAATTCAATCTGTTCTACTAATTAATTAAATTGTAACGTAATTTCAACACTGTTAGTCACTCTCGAATTGGAAAACGCATGTTAAATTCTGCCAAAAAACGCTTATAAGGTTTCACCATATACGAGAACATTAGAAACACGAACCGGCGAAATAACAACCGCAAACAGGCCTTCGTATCGATTCCTTGGAAAAGCTGCGCACTTTTTTCTTATTCGTTCGGTTATGTGTTGTTCCTTTGTTTTGGCAATCAGCGCTTTAGAGACGCGCATTTCCATTGCAACAGAGCAAGCAACGCGAGCAGGCATCGTTACCACAGCGTACAGCAAACTGAATGACCCTTCCTTCCTCTCCCTCCACCGAGGTCAAGGGAATGGATTTTGTCAGATGACGCGGGTCAGCGGGTGTTTGGCCCCAATGAATGACCATTAAACGGCGGTAATTTTGAATGCAACGAACGTAATGCATTATTTCTTCTCTTTCGTCTCAGTTTGTGATGTCCAATATTCGCATTCAGTTCCATTGTAAATGTTGTACCAGCTGATGATCCATCAAATCAAAAAGAAAAGCTGATATTAGCGCACGATTTTTGTTGCCAATCTGTTGCAGAAGATATTGTGAATAAAAGACGCATCTATCTGCTTTTAATTCGAAGTGAGCAAAAGCGGCACCCCTTTTAAAAACATAAACCTTTGGAGATGCAAATTCTGAGCTATTTATTGACAGATTTCACAAAATCTTGCTTTTTGTATCATCTACAAGGCTTCATGCAAGTTTTATCGTGGATGCTCCACAACAACTACCATATTTGACTATATTCATTCTCCTATTCTCTGTTTCTTTTATAGCATTTGTGTTGTAAAAAAGACAATGCTTGTCCAGCGTTTCCTTCCTTCGGTTAACAACATTTTTTATTCACAAAACAAATCCACACAAAACATACTAATACCGTTCAACGATAAATGCTTAATTGACTGAGGTCTACAAATTCCTGTATATAATCATAAGAATAAAGAAGTACATGGTAATGAGAATACGTCAGGAAGTTCAACATGAAAACAATGAATATACTGATAATTCATTGAGTAAAAGCAATCCGTTTGCTTTAGAAGCAATAAGAAAAGATTGAATTTATAACTGGCATAAATGTGAAACAGACTGTGAACAAAAAAAACAAAATTCTTGTTAGTCGCGCTTGACACCAAAGTTCTCGATCCTGAATAAGAAAATGATCGAACGTATCCAATAAATTAGAGTAAAAGCTCCGCCTGCACCGAACAGACACAATGACCATTGGTTCACAACATCCCAAAATGTAGTTGCCTTTACTGCGAAGTCCATACTTAGCTTGTATGGGGGGCATCTACTGCATCCAACTAAAAGTAAACATTCTTTCACGGTTGTGTTATGTGCAGTAACGAATTTAAGCGATAAAGATTTTCCATAAAGTCCGCGCGATCAGCATTACGATAAAATTCCAGTTTTCATCTTCAGTAAATGCCCAACCGCCATTTCATCATGTTAGCAGATATCACAACGTACCGAAGCTGGCCAAAGTTTCGTGATTTTTTCCACATCATCCCAAATTGTGTGATGATTACAATAGGCATAAAGGGTCAACGATTAACGAATTTCAAGAGTCCTTCTATTATCAAAAATTGGGTGTGTGACTCACTTGTGCAACGATACGTGGATCTAAAACGCTGCTTTAAGACCTGGTTTACGCAGGGAGCCTCCCTTACTTCATCACCTAACTAGCAAATATGGAGTCAGTCAGAAATAATGAACCGACGGGTTCAGGCCGGTACAGTTGCATATCTGCATTAATATTTATCCTTGTGTGTTAGCGTACCATTCAGGTCTCAAACCACGGACACATACAATTTAGTCTTGGAAACGGAATCGGTTGAATTGTATTTCAAACACTTACTGGCTGCAGGGATTAACTCGACGATACAACTTGTCAAAGTCTGGCTGTTGTTGAACATGATAACATCAAGTGTCGTGCTATTTTCTGCTTCATCAAACAGGCAGCCTTTCGGGACTATCAGTTTGTAGTCGTAATTTATGAGTAAAACCCATGCAACAATCTGAAATATTATTGATCAATGTACCTTTATATTAATCTGCTATAAATAATTTCCTTAAATGGATATTATGAATACCTCACATTAATCTTTAAGGTACTCAACACTACGAGTAGAATTTTCAATTCTCATAGAGAGGACTTCAGTTATTTTGAATACGTTCAAAGCGTGAATAAATTAAGCGAATACATTTCCATTTGTCTTGCTCCATTACATATGCGATATCACGTTATAGAAACAAAAAAGAGGAAAAGCTTATTTGTGGAATAAGCTTATCTATCGTAGTGAAGAAGTGGACATAAATGTGTATACTAAACATACAAATTCACTTACCAGTAAAATATTGTATGGAAGTATCAGTGACAGTTTTTTTGCAAACTGCGCATAGCTTCTTATGAATCTCATGAGCAACTGTTCGTACAAGCTGAGTAAGAACAACAGCGGTAGCAACCACTTGAGGTGCTGTAAAAGCTTAACGGTATTAAACAATATTCATTCTACTAAAAAAAATACTTGAGAATAAAGGCCGATTACTGCTCAGCGAGAAAGATGCAAAGATTACAGTAATAAAAGCATTAAATATAAATATAAATTGCTGTTGTCGAGTTCTACTCAGATCTGGCAGTGGAGTCATACTGGATGCTACAGAAAAATTTACATGAAAAATTCAATACTAATTTCATTCTAAGCAGGACCTTCAATTCAATGACTTATTTTGATATGATCTTACTTTCGAATCAAACGTGTACCTTCATTAAGATATCCAGCGTTGTTGGAGGTTCGTGGAGCGACTCCACGCGCGATAATGCCGCCCAAGTACGGGTCAAAACCAACAATTGAGAACATAGTAGTAAACTCTGAAATCAGACGAATTGTAATCTTCACACCGTGGTATTAAACGAAAGATAGTACTTTAAGCGCTGCATCTCATTTCAACAAGACAAATATTTTATCAAACCTGTTTTCACCACTGCATAAAAAGTAGAAATTCATTCATTGATTTTTCATGCTAAGTATATTCAGGTCATGTTCTACGCAGCAAGGTTTCAAACTGGTCTTGTAAGAGAGAGAGAGAGAATGAGTGAGCTGCTAGTTAATAAAAAACGTTCATAAGCATTTACTGTGAAAGAGATGAACAGATGATCTACGAGTAGCCTCCAGCGTAAAGCTGCACATTTTTTTATTAGTCGTTCAACGATGTGTTCGACCTTTGTTCTAACAACCAGCGCCTCAGGGAAGTGCATTTCCATTGCAACAGAGAAAGCTACGCGAACAGGCATCTACACAACAGCGTACAGCAAACTGAATGACCCTCCCTCCCTCCCTCCCTTCGCAGAGGTCAAGGGAATGGATTTTGTCAGATGACGCGGGTCAGCGGGCGTTTCACCCAATGAATGACCATTAAATGGCGGTAATTTTGAATGCAATGGACATTAGGCATCCTTTTATCTTTGGTTCCAGTTTGTTATGTCCAATATTAGCGTTGATTTACATTGTGAATGGTGTCAACTGATGATCCACGACATCAATGGGAATGCTGGCATAAACATTTGTGCATGATATCAATCTACTGCGGACGAAAATGGTAGTATGAGATGTAGCAATGTACTTTAAACTTGAACTATGTGTGAGGCACAACTTTCAAAGAATACGAAGGCAAAATTTTTAAAAGTTCTCGCGATGTGCAGATTGAATGTACTGAGAATGATATTGCCTGTGGGAGATGCAAATTCTGAGCTTTACATTTTTCGGATTTCCCTATAGATTGGATCTTATGAGTCATCCATCACGTCTTATGAGAATTTCTCTGGAGCATGCTTCACTGCAACTATCAAAATTTGCTTTGTTCCATTTTGCTATTCTGTTTGTGTTCACAGTACTGATCTCATAAAACAGTATTTATTCCGTGTTTGCTCCTTTCGGTTACCAACGTTCTTTAATCAGAAAACCACACCACACACATGATATTCACACCGAATCAGGACGAAGTTTCTCTACGGTCAGAGAGTTCCCTACAGGAATATAGTGATAATGAAATGATGAACGATTGAATACGACAAAGGACTCCTCGTTGGATCAGTCCAAGAGTACGGTATTAGTAGGAGCAATCATGTCATGTCAGAAGCAGTGTAAAAAAGTTGACAGAATAGCAAGCTATAAGAAACAACATCGATAAATGACAAAAACGATCCTTCTAAATGACCTGATGAAGACTACAAAGCATGAAAATACTACCAAAAAACCCCCAGCAGGGACTGCAGCGCCCCACAATCAGCATTTACGTGAGATTTCATTTATTCAATTGGCACCCATAAAAAGCATTTCAAGACAGTAAAGCTAACATGGTTTTCATTACAAGTCGGCAACGAAACACAGATCGTTGAAATTTAACGAAGTTTGAAGCGAACATTTTGCCGAGCCGCATTTGAATTCGACACAAACGCTTCTGGGCTCCGCAACGCATGCCTGCGTTGATGTAAACTTTGGCAGCCAAACCGCTGCAAATTCACTATCATTTTTAACGCTTTCAAATGCGTCAATTATGATTTTCTTCAAATTTTCTTCGCGAGCGGACTCGATTTTATCCTGGGTAACAATATATATGTACATATTCAAATTAGGATAAACACTGGAAAGGAGCAATGCAAATTTAATATCGCTTATCAGCTTCATGGGTCTAATTTTGAAATTTCTCGAATTGTAAGCAAGTAATCCGAAAACGAGCGAAAGTTTTGTAGTGTTCGGAACTTGTTTAGACAGTTGAATAAAGCTTCTGATGGTCTCATCGCTCCTCGTCTTAAACAGCGTCAGAGCAAAGTACTTCAGTTTGAACACAAAGTCCATGTTTTCTCGCGTAGGTATAAAAGAAAAAGACGAGTTGACCGAGGTAATGCCCACATGAATGAGCTTATCCATGTGGCCAAACGCTTGTGGAAGCCAATTATTTCGAGGGATCGAAAAGCCCCTTAAGCGTATGGTAACACTGCGCAAATTTAACTCTTTTGTAGATTTGATCAGCAAAGCTACAGAGTTAACATCAAGCGGGGGAATATTACGGATATTCAAATCAGTTACTGAATTCGCGAAGAAAGGCAGAATATCGTAGCGAATGCGATTATTATGCGCCTCCGAAATTCCTATACCAATAATTTTGAACGCAGGCTTGTTGCAGTTCGCCATTTGCATGGCCCGCTCAATGCAATTTTTCAATATGACTTGATTTCTTTCTGAAGTCTGCAGGTAGTTCAAGTTTGGAAATCGACAGAAAACTGCCGCCAGACAGTTAATGATGTCTTTGACGTGGAAGTGTGCGTCGAAGTCTGCGCATTGGATGCGGTACTTTGTGTTTCTTCCGGTAATATAGATAGCCGATTTTGTGATAATATTTATTTTCGCCGAGCCTCTTGTGAAGAAATTCGTCCCAATAGAGCTTATTGTCAAGTGACGATACAGTTGATAGGCACCGGAGCGAAGCGCATGCCGGAGCTCTTTACTCACCTTTTCGTAACTCATTTGTTTTCCAAGTTTGCAGGTTAGTTTGGCTGTTATGGAAATCAGCACCTGCTCGTAGAGCTGTACCTTTGGATAGTTCTTCTTTTCGCTGACATCCTTAGGATAATCATTTTTCAAAGTTTTCGATATGAAAGAAAACCAGTCGACCGGTTTCATTATTATAGAAAAATACTGAAAACTTTCGCATTATATGAGAACAATGAAACACGAACCGGGTTGAAAGCCGTCAAGAACTAGCCTTCGTATCGTTTCCAGTTTTTAGCTGACCACTTTTTTTAATTGGTCCGACAATGTGTTCCACCTTTGTTTAAGCAACCAGCGCCTCAGTAAAGAACATTTCCATTGCAACTGAGCAAGCAGACATCGACACCACAGCGTACAACAAACTGAATGCCTTCCTCTTTCTCTCTCCGCCGAGGTCAAGGGAATGGATTTTGTCAGATGACGCGGGTCAGAGAGCGTTTCACCCAATAAATGACCACTAAATGGCGGTAGTTTTGAATGCAACGAACGTAATGCATTTTTTTCCTCTTTCGTTTTAGTTTTTTATGTTCTGTGATAGCATTTGTTATCATTTTGAATGCTGTCGGCTGATGATCCATGACACCAATGAGAGGAGCTGAAATATACACTTGTGGAATAACGCTAAACTGTTACAACGAAACGTTCGTATGAGATGTAGCTATGTGCTTCAAATCTGAAGGGGGTTAATGGCGCTTTGCTTTTAAAAGAAATCGGGGCAGAAACTTTAAAGTCTCCACAAATGCAAATTTAATGTACTTCGAATATTTTTTGACGTGAATTCCCAGTTCAAACGGCTTCCCATGTTGTGTTATGTGCAGGCTTAGGTGGATGAGAGGCTCGAATTCGACGTCTTCGTCATTTCCGATCGAAATGCATCGTAAGGCTGGACGATCATACTGAATATTATGTTAGATGAATAAGGTGTTTACGCGTACGGGGCAAACGCTGACGAGTTGAACCTGCTCTTCTGACGTCGTTTGAATAAAATAGTGTAACAAAGCCAATCTCACTTGTTAAATAATTGGAAAGGAAATGAAACCATGGGTCGTAATAAATTTGACAGTATTCTTGATTGCTTGTTTGCGCAAAAATACTGTTATTTATTAGCTATGTATTAATGAATTCCACGAAATGTTGAAGCTTTGATGTCATCCACAACTTCTCATGCGAACTTCACTGTAGTGAGCTTCATTAGGACTAAGAAAACTGGCTTTGTTCTGTTTATTTCACAGCATTGTTCAAATAAAAGTACAGTACAAGTTTTGTATATGGTACTTTTGATTGATGAAATTGTTTTATTTAGAAAACCAATCCACTCAAATCATACTAATACGATACAATGACAAGTGCTTGTATGATCAAGGTGTGATAGTTCCCTGCAGGAACCATGAGATTAACGAATGCAAAACAGAGATATTGAACACTTGAGAGAATACATCATCAGATCAATCTTAATGCTGATATTGTGGTTAGCAGAGGCAATCATTTTGCTTTAGAAGCAGTAATAAATGGTTGACAGGATGGCTGGCGAAAACATGAGAAAGAGAATAAATAAAAAAATCATAATTGTTAGCGGTAGCGATAGTGAACGTGCAAGCTGATCCTGACCATATACATGAACGTAGGTCATATCCCACACAATTAAAAGAAGAGCTCCGCTAATACCATTGAAAACCAATAAATATTTGAGTGCAGCAAGCAGAAGTGTAGTTGTCGTTACCGTCAAATCCATGCTCAGCTTGTATGGGCAGTATGTATCGCATTGAACTAAAAGTAAAAATTTTTCACAAATAATACAAAAATGTACAAATGCTTACTGGCCGCAGGAAAGATTTCGGCGATACAACTTGTCAAACTCTGATTGGTATTCAACATGGTGATATCAAATGCCGTCTTATTCTTCGCTTCATCAAGCGAACAGCCTCTCGGCACTATAAGTTTGTAGTCGTTATTTATGAGCAAAATCCAGGCAGTAATCTGAAATAGTACTTATTAAGCGATGTACTTTACTGATTCATTTGCGGAAATTGACTTTTCGGCTCCCATAAAAAAATGCGCGCGTGAGGTTAAGTAATCAAGAACGAGGCTAATTTGAGCAGGTCCCATAAAATGAATATTACATAAACTGTTTTATTACTTAGCTCCTATCAATTAATACGAATCGCTTACATCAATAGATGGGGCTCTCAAAAGACGAGTGAAAATTCGAATAATCATTGTTAAGAGTTTAAGACAGACTTTTTCTAATGACCGAGTTTGGCTTGGCACAGTTTTCAAAAAGGTTTCAGATTTTGCTGAAAATTTGCATTCTAGGGTAATTCAGGTCGGAATTTCCGAAAAATGCGTCAGAATTTTTTGAAAATATTTTCGTGTCGAGATTTGGCGGGAAATTCAGACTTGATCACATGACTATCAAGATGAAACCAAAATCAATATTTCTATACATCACTCGATTGGAAATGATGAGAGGAATCTGAAACTGACCAGAACTTTTAAATTAGTGCAAAATGAAGAAAGTTATGTTAGAAAGAAGAGATCGCATTTTTTCACTTTTCAGTTTTTCCAATTTTTCGATAAAAACTTGTTCAGAATTCTCCGTCCAGTTGAGTCAGGATTGTAGCCCTGATTCTGGGCTATCCAACGGTGCCACGAAAAGTATTAAACTCGTATTGGAACAATGTTCTCTATCAGCCCAAAGTTGACCAGTGCTATAAATACGGTAGCACGGGTTTTAAGAAATTTAGGAAGATGCCACCGAAATCAACATTTTTATATACCATTCGACTAGAAATGATGAGAGAAGTCAGAAAATGTGCACTGTTTTGGTATTTAATCAAAACGAACAAAGTTATGCAAGAAAAAGAAGTTCCGCATTTCCGATCTTTTTTGAATCATTTACTCTTCAGTTGTTCGCGTTTTTCGATAGAAAACTTTTTCTGAATTCTCCGTTCAGATAACTCAAAATTTTAGCCCTGATTCTCGGCTATCCAACGATACCATAAAAAACATCACGTTTTTATTGGAACGGGTCTGAATTTCGCCCCAAAGTTGCCCGTCCTTCCAAGCGTTGTCACTACTACGGTAATTCGTTTGTGTTCAAGATATCTCAAATCTTGCTCACAGTTGACGCATGCTTTATTCTAGTTTTTTGTCATTTTTGGTTAATCTTCTACAATTTGCTCGTCTGCAGTGATTCTACTTTCGTTGCACATTTCAGAAGCTGCCTAATGTTCTGTTTGCAAAGAGAGAGTTATTTAACTGACTTCTTCAGTTCGTTCCACCACATGCAGGTGGAAAATGAAATGGTAATAACACTTTTGATAAACATAGAACTACAGGACAGATTTGTTTTTGAAAAGAGCAAATGATTCATGTCACTATTTTACCGCAAAAGAAAACTAATTCACAGTTGGGTCAATACTGATACATGTAAAAACTTTTAAGCTGTCCAGCCGCGCGTGCTGGACTGAACTGACGTCTGTTGAATTACTCTCTCCTTGCAGACATATCTTAAAACAGCTTGTGACACCTGTTTTTAAAATGAAGTAAGTATGCGAGCGCAAAGTTGAAAAGACTTCAACCGGAACTAGTAAAAAAATTCGAATCAAGTATGCGCCGACTGTGGATTAGATTTGACATTCTTCCGCACAAACGACTCACCGTACTTTTGGTATGGGTCAACTTTGAGCTGAAATAGAACATTGTACATCCATGAGTTTGATGCTTTTTACGGCATCGCTGGATAGCCCAAAGGCAGGAGAACAATACTAGGGTAACTTTTGGTTAGGAATTACGACTAAGTTTTTGCCGAATGATGCGAAAAACTAAAAAGCAAATAACTCAATACTACCGAAAAATCGTTTCTTTTTCTTTCTTGCATAACTTTCTTAATTTTGTATCAATTTCGATACTGTGAACAGTTTCGGACTTCTCTCATCGTTTCTAGTCGAACGGTATATAAAAATGTTGATTTCGGTGGCATCTTCCTAAATTTCTGAAAACCCATTCTACCGTATTTATAGCACTGGTCAACTTTGGGCTGATATAGAACATTGTTCCAATACGAGTTTGATAATTTTCATGGCGCCGTTGGATAGCCCAGAATCAGGGCTACAATCCTGACTCAACTGGACGGAGAATTTCGAACAAGTTTTTATCGAAAAATTGGAAAAACTGAAAAGTGAAAAAATGCGATCTCTTTTTTTCTAGCATAACTTTCTTCATTTTGCACTAATTTTTTAACTCTGGTCAGTTTTAGATTCCTCTCATCATTTCCAATCGAATGGTATATAGAAATATTGATTTTGGTTCCATCTTGATAGTCATGTGATCAAGTTTGAATTTCCCGCGAAATCTCGACACGAAAATATTTTCAAAAAATTCTGACGCGTTTCTCGGAAATTCCGACTTGAATTACCCTAGAATGCAAATTTTCATCAAAATCTGAAACCTTTTTGAAAACTGTGCCAAGGCTCTGAACAAAAAACTCGATGCTTAGAAAAAGTCTGTCTTAACATTTAAAGATGTCGATAAAGGGGAATAAATTAAACAAAAACATTTCAATTCACTTTGATTCATTTTAAATGGATTATGAAATAATAAAAGCGAAGAACAAAAAATTATTATTTGTATAATGAATGCATTTGTCACAGCACAAACGTGAACATAATTGTAGATACATAAGCAAAAGAAATCGCTTACCAGTAAAATAAGATACGGAAGTATCAGTAGCATTTTTGCTGCAAATTGCACGTAGCTTTTTACGTCTCTTACAATGTGCAGTCCACACAAGTAAAGTAGGAATAGTGGCAGTAGGAGCCACTTGGATTCCTAGAAACGTTTTCACACATTAAACTACAGTCGCTTAAACTGAAAATGTGCATGCAGAAATGAAAGGTTGACCACCATAAACCGGCAAAGGTGCGACGATATCACTATTTATTGCAAAAGGTATGAATATGAATTTCCCGTCAATAACTACCTACGCCTCAGGTCAGAATCCGTACTGCATGCTAATGAAACTTTAAAACTGAAAAAATTAAAAAAAGAATTTTGACCCAAAGTCACAACTCACTGATTTACTTGCATGATAACGTGCGTTGAACGTACGTTCGTATCAAACATCTACCTTCATTACAACATCTTGAATTGATGGAGGATTGTGGATCGCATCTACGCGCAAAAGTGCCGTCCAAGTAACGATCGCCACCAACAGATGAAGAGATTGCACAAGGTTCTGAAGTAAGATAACTTAAAATTTCGCTATTTACAACATTAATTATTCAAACTTCTTCATCACTTTTACCAATCACTTATATCCCGTGCATGTGCAAAACTAAGATTTCAAACCCGTTTTTGAAAGAAAGAGAATAACCAGTTTAAAGGAGGGGATTCGAATTCGTTATCAGTACTACAGCTGTGATATGATTTGACTTGAACTCATGAACAAAACCTTATATACACCAGGAGCGTTTACATTGATATTCAGTGTTGCAATTAAGTTAGAAACTAAGTTACTCACTTGAACGGATAGAATTTTTTTTGCTGTGTAAAGCAAATAGACAATTCTATCTGCTCTATTAATTAACTAAAATTATAACTAAGTTACAACACTATTAGTCACTCACGAATTAGAAAACGCATGTTAAATTCTGGCATAAAACGATGAGTTTTCACCATATACGAGAACAACAGAAACACGAACCGGCACAATAACAACCGCAAACAAGCCCTCGTATCGCTTCCATTTAAAAGCTGAACACTTTTTTCTCATTCTTCCAACGATGTGTTCAGCCTTTGTTCTTACAACCGGCGCATCAGGGAAGTTCATTTCCATTGCAACAGAGAAAGCTACGCGAGCAGGCATCGGAACCACAGCATACAGCAAACTGAATGACCCTTCCTCCCTCCCTCCCCCCGCCAAGGTCAAGGGAATGGATTTTGGCAGATGACGCGCGGGTCAGCGGGCGTTTCACCCAGTGAATGACCATTAAACGGCGGTAATTTGGAATGAACCGACCTTAATGCATTCTTTTATCTTTGGTTCTAGCATTTTATGTCCAATATTTGCATTAATTTTCATTGTGAATGCTGTCAGCTTATGATCCATCACGCCAATGAGAAAGAAGGACGTTCACACTTGCAGAATGACGTAAAAGCTGTTACAAGATAATTATGAGATATAATTATCTGCTGAAAAACTTGAAATGTGTAGATAAGGCACAACTTTCAAAGGATATCATGGCAAAAGTTTTAAAACATCTCACGAATTGTATAATGAATGTACAGAGAACGAATTTTGATGTAAGTACTCTGTGCAAATGACTTTGCATGTTGTGGTACGCCCAGACTGATGAGGTTGACTATCTTAAATTTTCCCTTTCCTTCATTTTTGAACACGCGACTCTCATGAGCATACTGATAAGTACAAAATACCAAAGTTTCTATTGAAATATAAAGCAACACCTGACGTAATTACGCATAAATTCGTTGGTTATATGACATATGCTGTTCCTTATAATTTGCACTTACCGTAAATCCTCTAATAGACGCCCCCCTCAAGCTTCGATTGAAAAAATAGACGCCCACCCTCCAATAATCACCCCCTTCAGAGTGACTAAAACATCAAACGCCTGTGCAGCGTTGTTCAATAATAAACTCCCAAGTCAAATACGACTACAGATAACGCTCAATCATGAAATTTATGTGTAATATTGTAAGTTGAAGCGACGATTGAAAGAAAAAAATGCTCTCTCTCCAACGAGTGCCTCATTCAAATATCGATTGAAATAATAGTCGCCCACCCTCCAATAAACGCCCACCCTCTAATAGACGCCCCCCTCACGCCTTGATTGAAAAATAGACGCCCAGGGCGTCTATTAGAGGATTTACGGTATTTTGGTCTCGAAAAGCACATATCGGTATTATTTAAAGTGAAATTACGCGCCAAAATGCAGTATTTATTTTGTCGTCAACGCTTTCAGGTATTACTCTATCTGCGATTACTTTGTAAAGTGGTGTTTACATAGCTGCGGCGTGCGGCTTGCAACCTTGCAACGGTTGCGGCGTGCGGCGTGCGGCTTGCAACCTTGCAACGGTTGCGGCGTGCGGCGTGCGGCTTGCAACCTTGCAACGGTTGCGGCGTGCGGCGTGCGGCATTCAATTATTGGTTGCAACGGGTGTTTACAAAACTGCAACCTTTTCTACCGTATCTAGCAAAAAGAGCGCGGCAAATTTCATTGTTCTCTATGGGTTTCATTTATTCAAAGTTCAAATATTCAAAAATACCGTAATCTTGCAAGACATCGCACAAAGACCGATACGAAATTCGAAATAGGTTGCAAGGGGCTCTGCGGCGTGAGTTCGGTTTGTTTCGAACTCACGCCGCACGCCGCAAGCCGCACGCCGAAGGCAAAATTGCAGCCGTTGCAGATATGTAAACACCCGTTGCAACCAAAATTTTGGTTGCAAGCCGCAAGCCGCATGCTGCACGCCGCACGCCGCAGCTATGTAAACACCCCACAACAGCTCTGTTTTTCCAGGTGTGTTCCTTTTTTCTTATCGGTATGTTACTAAATAAGAGTAGTGAATAATCAGCTGGGCTTTAAGACTTTGGTGCTAACAAACCTCGCCTTCAATAGTGCTGTTGTGAATAATGTTCTTCTGTTGGTTGTCTCCTCTGTTTCATGGTTTATTCTATCCGGTACAGTTATAGAGGAAACAACTACATATTACGGTGGTTCATAGTGAGAGTGAGACAGCTAGGGTGAGCCGACTGTCTCCCCCAAAGCTATTACAAGCGAGTAAAGATTCTTTGCGTTTGACGAAAGCGTGCAGTAAGAAAAGCGATAATGGTTTCGTTGCGTGCGTCACGCGATTTCCGCCATGACGTTCGCTCCATCACCAAAAACATCTAGTTAATCAATCGCGATTTCGCGACAAGTACGCTTAGCTTAATTATATTAACATTCTTTTAGAGCATAGTCTCAAAATCACTGGTCAAGCATTTCGAAGCGTTAATGCGCAAATCTAAAATAAATCGTTGCGCTGCGTCCAAATCAACCATCCGCTAAGCTTTCAGGGTTCCCTATAGAGAAGGGGCTGCAATTCCCCTCTCCTTAGTCTGTTATGGTACCTTACTGCACCAGAAAATCTCTTACGAAAGAAAATATCTAATTTAGAATATTTAAGAACTAGCAGCGACCAGTTTAATTCGCGTGAGTGGCGCGCGCGCGCGTTGAGTCGCCTATAATACTAGAAGATGTTGTGGGTAGTTAGCCGAACGCGCCTAATAATCTGTTTAGATATACCAAATTGTAACACATCCATAACAGGCCAATGCTTTTGATAGTCGTCATTCCAGTCATTTTGGGCAAATATTCTATTGCATAATCTTTGTTCATTGACCGCGACAGAGCAACGACATGGCAACCTCCCCCTTCCTACACGGGATCCCTAGAAGCTTAACGAATGTTAATTTTGGACTTAGCGTATTGACTCATCGATCAGCCCCTTTACGCATTGAACCTTGTACTGCAGGAGTGACGCAGCTTGTAGTAAGGCATTTTTCATGTTTTCTTATGCTTATGTTCTTAGTAAAAACGACAAAACAGTACGTCTGTTAAACTCTCAACAGCTTACAAAGCTCTCCTTTAATCGAAGTCTGCGCGGATTTTACTCTTTGTGAACTGTTAATACTGTTTGTGAAGAAACATGTGTTTTTTAGCTATTCGAACGATGATTCCGCGCATCGCGGGCTTGAATTTCGGACAGCTAGTTGATGTAAGTATTTTTACTTCTTACTGTCTTGTAATGTACGTGCTCTTACGTTATTTGCTCTATGTTTTCTAGAAAAATCTAATGGCCATAAATCTATTGTTACTGTAAATCTAATGGCCTAATGTAGCTGGGCTAACGGGCGACCGGTACGAGGGATCCCAAAGCGAGTTTCGGCCGATTAAAATGTTTGCATCCAAATAGCACCGTATGGCACCACAAACTTACGTAACGTAGCTCAAATCATGCGCCTCCGATAATGGTAGCCTTCGTGTACCGGTCGCCCTTTAGCTCGACTAGGCCTCATGGCGTTTACTAGAAAATTTACGGTACTGAGAATTTTCGTAATTATTTGCGTGTTATGAAAAGCAACTAGAATAACCGAGATCAATCAATCCAATCATCTCCTTCGTTTGAGGGCGACGCTGGAGGGGAAATCCTTGTTTTTGGAATTGTTTTTATGGCTTCGCGCCTGCCCTTTCCCGCCTTGGCAGCTTTCAATATAATGTGGCTTTAAGAAAACCAGATTTTGCATTTTTTTAAATGCAGAATTAAGGTTAGAAAACCCGCCCCCAATGGATCTATAATAGCCGTAGGTCTGGAGTATCGATTGAAAGGGCCAGAAATTTAACACAAATGTTACGGAAACTGAAGAAGCGAAGACTTTGCCGAACTTTTTCATGAAGCTCACTTCGCAAGCGCTTGAGAACTAATGCTAAAGTGACGGCTTTGTTAGTGTAGTGCTGTTTTGTCACGCAGGTTTTTCTGTACTGTAAGAAGTAGAGTAAGAGAAATCGATAATCCAGATCTATGCCTAATATAGATCCATTGGGGTCTAAGCTTGAGTCCGCGTCCAAAAAAAGAAATCGATCACAGCTGCTCATTTTACCGACTTCAAACGATATGTGAGATTTAGCATCATGCGTTTCTTGCATATTTATTTCGCAAGTCGCTCATTATATTCAAAAGCGCGCATTTCGTTCAAAGTTCGTAAAATGAGCTGTGATAGAATTCAGTCTAGGTTTAGCGAGAGCCAGACGAAGGGATGGACATCTATATTTGGATCACTTTTGTTATACCGTGTGATCATAGTGATCGGCTAAGAAGCATTTGTACAACTTTGGTTATTGTTTGGCTGCCGAGCGATTTTCTCTGACCGCTCCCCCCTTGTATTAATAAACCTTTAGGGCGTTGGTCGCAGTATGAGCACATCCAGTTGAGCACCAACCGCACCAAGCCCGACGCCTAATACCTGCGGAGGACTAGAATACAACAACCTTCAGTATGTACCAAAATGTTTTTCACCTTTCTTACTCGACTTGCCTCGACGCTGTCCCTTTTTTATTGCAGCTAACGGCTACCGCACAAAGCTTTGAACATTTTTTAGTTGTTTCTTTTCGAAAAAGCAGCATAATGAGTATTTAGCCTTTTATTAAAAATGGCTACAAAATGGAAACGCGATCCGAATCTGAGCAAAATTTTTAAACAAATTTTTAAAAAATCGTAAGGACACCTTGAACATCGCAGCAATAAGTCACAGTAAAATGAATCTCAAAGTTGATAACATAATGCCGCCCCAACGTTAGCCTATTTATTAAGAAAATTAACCTCACGCACATTTACTCATTTTAATTTTAACATCGCACTGGCATCAAGCATTAGCCCTGTAAAAATTAATTGTGTTTTCTCAATTGTATAGGAGAATGCTAAAACTTATTAATCACGAGGTGACGGAGTGATAAAATTTATCATTTGTCGAAACGAATCGTCATATTCTCCTTATAACAAATATAAAACTTTTCAGTAAAACTGGAGAATGCGCCCCGTGGGTGGAGTCGCGCAATGGCCGAATCCATAGGGAGGAAAAGAAAAGGCGGAGACAGTACGTTTGATCTTTTTTTCATTGGTTAAACTGCATGGCGCAAGGTAATGTGATGTATAAAGGACATGTGAATGTGACTAGAAAAATTCCTTGTTAAACTGGAAATGGGATAAAACATTCCCTGTCACTAAAATAAGCTCCGTTATAAATTAGGTTGAAAAGCGCTTTGATTGACGGGAATCTTTTCGATGCACTATACATTAGCGCTAATCTTTAGTGACATCTGGGCGGAGTTATCGTATCCGGTCATGATTCAAAAGAAAATTTGCACTTATCCGGTTTTAGCTCTGAACAAAACCTAGGGTAAATGTTCAGGACATGGAAAATTTCTGCATATAATCAGTTTACCTGTCGTGTGACATATTTTTACAAAAAATTGCTTAATATGAATAGGTTGTGCTTATCACCAAAAATACCGAAGACCGTGTCGAATTTTTCAGCTCACAATAAACGTGGAGACGAATCCGGTACGAATTACTGGGCGGGAGCTCTGAACTACCGTACTACGCTGACGCGGGTTTTTTGAGTATACGATTGGAGAGATCGTAATATATACGTAATCTTCGTTTGTGTATGCTTATTCCTTTTAGATGTGGCGATAGAAGAGAATTATGCTTTGAATCGATAGACACAAACACTAAACACCGGAAAAGAATCAGACATCGAAATCACTAATTCAATTAGGCTTTTAAATAAAAGAAGAGATTGAGCAGGGTTAGTATGGTAATTATTACACGGACTGGGTGTGCGAGACTGAGAAAGGGAGGCGTGCAAGTAGTCGAGCAGCCGCAATGGCGTCATGCTCAAACGCTATCCACGCAAGGAATACGACACTTGGCAACGTTCATACGGGACAGAAGCGGAATACCATTGTCATGAACGTGCGGATCAAGCAAGCTGTGCCCTCATTGAAGATTGTGAATTTTAGTTTGCTTCCATTGTGGTTTTGCCTACGAAATAGTTACCTTGGTCAATGTTCGCATCAAAAAATTTTGTACACTTTGAACTAGCCGTGCCGTCATCAAAGACGTGATTTGATGTTATTCTTCCATTGCTGTTGTTATACGTGATACAGTTGTCTTTATGAATGGTCGCGTGATCCTTGAATATTGTTAAAGGGGAACTGCGGTGAAAAATTAATTTTTGATATGTTGTCAAATCGAACACGCTGATCATCGCTGCGCATTCAGTTTTTTCAGATTCGGCCCCTTTAAAAAGTTATAACCCCCTAAAAATTGATCGACGAGCATTGGCTTAAAAAGGAAACTACTGCATTGCCGTTTGCTGAGCACTTCGTTACGAGACGACGCGCTACGCTGTTAAGTCGTGCTCTACAAAATGATACGCAGTTGAGAGATTCAAAAAATTGAATATATGCAAATATTTAGTGTTATATTCTGCGTCGTTGCGCCAACTTATCCGCCAAAATATAACACTAAATATTTGCATATATCCAATTTTTTGAATCTCTCGACTGCAGTCCCAGTGGGAGGGTTCGTCTTTATCGGGGTCGGTTTGGGGATTGCGGTTTGTTCTTGCCGGTAAGTCAATTTTTACAGTTATGTTATATTCTGGTCCTCCGTTGGTATTAGTAGACGTAGGAGTCGGTGTGATTGAGCTCAACCGGACGTGCTTGTTTCGCGTTCAACGGCCTAATAGTTTACTAATACGAGAGCGAGCGGTTGGACGCAACCCCTCAGTAGGAAGACAAATGATCAAGTCAACTGTATCAAATGATTATTATATATCACCGAGATCACACGGTGTAACAAGTTACTTCAGATGAAATCAATAAAAATGACTGAAAATGTCCATTTCATTTAAATGCTTGCAACTTACAGTAGCAAATAATAGGAATAAAAGCGTTATTATAGCCTGGGGAAAAAGAATTAGGCGAAACGAAACTAAAATATTTTGACTTTTGTCGCCCTAAAATGCAATTTTTTAAATGGCTATAGGCAAAATTTATACGCGAGGAAGAAAAAATTACAAAATTGAATAAG
>NIUQ01001471.1:0-30033 GCA_002796945.1 Plectus sambesii
CGTGCCCATTCTTGCATTGTGGTTCAGCGGTTCATGCGATCTAATTTACTATGTTTGCTGTGCTGTGATGCGCGTCTTTACGATCGCGTAATAAACAATTTCTTCAAGCTCTCTGAACAACATCCTCGAAAGACACAAGAAAAGCTGCAATATAATTATTTATATCGGTTCCTATCTTCTTCCTCTTTGCGCTGCGACATTTAATATTAATAATATTAACACGAATATTAATAACATTAATACTGCGACATTAATACCTCACTTCGCATATCAATGACACAAACAACAGTGATCGTAAGGTGTAGTTTACTTCGTTAGTGGTCGAATAAGACCTTCTTGGGCAGTTGACATGACATGGCGACCATCGAGGGTCCACATCTTTCCAAGAATCATCGCACGGTTATTATCTGAAAGCCGAATCAATAGCGTTTAGTGTATATTGAAGAACATCAACTGACCTGCTACTGTGCTCTCGAGTTCGTAAAGCAACCACTCATCGACTCTGAAATCCGGCCGGTGGATCCAAATGGAGTGATCGAGCGAGAACATCAGTACTTTGGTGTACATATTTTCGCCTTCTTTCAAGTGCGGCAAGAGACCAGTGCTGACCATCGCGCTGTCGCTGATGTAAGCCGCGATGCAGTGATGAGTAGTGGGGGTGTCCTCTGCAAGTTGAGCAACGATTAACCTGACATTGCCGGAATTTTTCGAAAATGGCACCAGGGTTTACTATCGAAAAGCCGGTCGAAAATAAGCCATGAAGGAGCTTATTTTTTGAAGAGGCTTACTTTCTAGAAAATCCCGTAGATTTTTCTATTGATCAGATACAACCTTGAGTACGTTTCAAACTGATTCGCTTTGAATGCCGAGATTATGATCAAAGATATCGCCTGAACTGGGCGACGTCTGGACATACAGAGGCGGGCAGTGGAAGAGGCAAAGTAATTTAAAGCAGATGGGGAGTATATGGTACTCGAAGCGGAGTTTAAGATTTCTTTTTAAAAAGGTCAATAATTAACTACATTTATAAAAAGAGCACAACGTAACAAAACGTACCAATTCGCTCTTTTAATTTCATCCAAACGGCGTATTTCGGCGGCGTTGGACGCAAACGCTCCCAGGCAGCGCGATTAACTGGGCGTGTTATGAACGATTCGGGAACGTTCTGGATGCGAAAGCGGATAAATTTTGTCTGCTCTTCATTCAGCGTGTTCGATTCGAGCAGATCGTTCAGGATGGTTTCAGCATCGGGCAGATCATCCGGCAATGGAACGTCTGGCATCTTCGCCTGATGCGTCAGCGCATTTGTAACTGCCTAAAAGTTGGCTTTGGATGGATAACATTTGTGTGACTGGTTTACTTTGCTAGTGCAGAGTGAAACTTGCGCTCCAAATACGATGGTTCCATCCTGCGACGCTTTCACGTGGCGCGCAGATGTGCTCATGCCGTCTCGCAAGTGTTCGACATCGTACTGCAGTGGCTTTTTCGTATCGCCTGCAGAAGAGAATCTTTATAAAATGATTATTAAATCAATTGTTAAATAAATAAATTCAAGTTATCTTTGTAGATTCATGTCAAATTCATCAATTAGATTGTTAAAAGATTGCTTCTTTTGCTTTAATAGAAACATACTGACCGGTTTGCAAGAAGTGCGAGTGAAAGCTGTGCGCGTAGAATCCTTCGGGCGCCGTTTTGATCGCCGCCGCCATCGCCTGCCCCACCAACTGTCCTCCATAGACTGTGGTACTGTTGCGCAGACCTCCGCGAAGTTCAGTTACTCTGAAATAGTAGGCAATCATTGAAGCTTTATTGAGTAAAAGAGACGCACCTGAACGAGTTCTCCCCCACAGGTTCCAACTTCATAAAGTTCTTCATCAAGCTGATCATGACTGCAGCTCTGATGCACCACTACTGCGTCCGTATAACACGCGATCTACTTGAAGACTACACAGTGGCGGGTGCGCAGCGTACAGACAGCAAAGAACGATCAGCGAGCAAGCGCGACGTCGATCAGATTATGCCAATTTCGCAGATGTGTCGGGTCGCTGAATGAAATAGTAGGCAATGTAGAAAGTTACACAAGCTCTTTTTCGACGCGTACGACACGTGAACCTGCAGTGGACTCGAATGATTATGACATCACTCGCGAATATGGCAGATTCTAAGATGGTTAATCGTAAATGACGTCTGTCGCTGGGCAAAGCCAGCCAAAGCAACGTTCCGACTGTCGGAAACTATCTCTTGTATTCACGCATTAACGACTTGTTATAGTTCAGTCTTGTAGAAGCAGGAGAAGGTTACGACTGGTTACTCAGAGAGCGAGAAATACAAAGAAAGTGAACAAAGGTGGTAGAGGCGCGACATGAATAGCTGGCCCGCCGGAGTTGGCATGTCCAGTCTAGGGAGGATCAACCGGTCTATCATGATACCACAAATGACAACTCCGACTCAACCCTTAGCCGTGAAATTGAAATAACAACAGTCAAACACTTTTTTGCTGTATAAATGGATAAAGTAATATTATGGGAGACACGCCTCATATTTTACAATGTAGCGATATCAATTTTGGAATCATCGGGAGAAGTCGCTTGACCCCACACGCCCACTTAGTGTTTGAATGCGCCAAGCTGTTTTTACTGCACTGCGCAGATTCAGCTCAATTAATCGATTTCCTCACTTGTATCACGCAATCCACGGATATATGTATGCCTATGGCAAAGCTATGCGGTATAATCGAACCGCTAGAAAAACATTATTCTCTCTTGAGGAATATTTTCGAATTTTATTTCAGTGAACTATTAGTTCGGCCCAGTACGAATCCGACCAGCCCAATCTGACGTGAACAATTTATTACATTCAGAAAATAAATTTCGTTTTGGATTGGCGGCAGAATCAGCGCTGCATAAATTTGTGATGAATTTATCTCAAAGTACCCGCGGATCTGCAATAGTTATGAGTAAAAGTGGTCAAATCCACGGCACAACCCACTTGACTGCCAAAGTGCGCGCGATTCTTGCAAAATGCTAGAAATGAAATGCCAGATGGTGTTATTTTTTAAGCAAGATTACTCTCCTTGAACTCGAAACAATACGTAATACTCAATTGGCCCCTTTGATCACAGAAACAGCAACAACCCAACGCCCAATAACGTTAATAACATGAACACACACGAGTCTCATGAAAAGCAATAAATACAAAACAGTAAATTAATAGTCGAGTTCTGCTGGGAACGTTTTAATTAGGTATTCCCGAACCAACTCGTCGAAATCTTGTCGTAGAAAGATTTCGTGGACGCGGTGGAAGCTGATTTGGTGGGAGCGATGGAAGGCTCGTGGCGTTTCTTTAATTCGGCATTGTCGGCGCCGATGGAGGAGTTCAACGGCTGGCCACCGGCCTGAAGGAGAAAGTGAGAGAACGAAAGGAGAGCAAAATATAAAAATAAAACAATACATTCTGATGTCCTCCGGTGAGAGTGGGCGCGGCCACAGGCAATAGATTGAAGCGAGCGATGGAGGCTGTGACCGGAAGGAGTTGGGGCTGCTCGGCGCCCCCCGACGGCTTGCTCCCCGACGCTCTTCCCGCCGCGCTCATCGCCTCCGTCGGTAGAACTCCGCCGAAGATCGCCTGACACGAAGCATTTTTATCCGACCTTTCACTTTTGCCAACAAATCAATCAACGCACTGCTGATCGCTGAACCATTTTCACCACGTTGCGACGCATGTGAGCATTCAGCACGTCCAGGTCGAACGGGTCGATCAACGACTCCAATCGCTCCACCAACTTTGCCATCGACTTACTCCCCTCCTGCAATATAGCGCATCGCTCAAGTTTCCAACATCCACGGTGTCATATAAGAATTACCTCTGGCATGAGCAGTTGATTCAGCGATTTCACGTCGAATAGTAACTGCACCGCTTGGCGTTGACCGATGCCCGATGTGTCCGATAAAAGCCGCTGGTACGCGACATCGAACGCGGACCAAGCCGAACCCGCCAGTCGTTGGCGCACCACTTTCGGCAAGCGATGAGCGCCCTCGATACTGACGACGCGCGTGAGTTCGTTGAGAAAGCGGTGGGCGTATCGACTGAGTTGAAGCGGCACCAGAATCGACGACGCGACTTTCCGTCCACTCTCTGTCTCTTCCTCAATATCGATCACTTCCCATTCCTGTCAATCATCGATTGCGTACGAGCTGAAATGCTGCAAATCGCCAACCTGCGCCGACAGAATCCATTCTTCTGCGCGCTTCGCTGACAAAATCATGTCTTGCAACGAAGCATCGGCGCTCACGACGTTCACCGCATGATCGGCCCATATTCTGAAAAATGCGTTGATTGCAAAGGCGTTGATGACACAGAGAACAAAGGTATACAGATAGCAGGCGATGGCGGCGTCGGTCAGCGCCGATCTGGCCGTTATCCAAGTCTCGCCGCGTTCGTCGTCCCTCGATCGGCGATTAGCAGGCTCAGTCTTCACTTTGTTCTCCAACTGCAAACAGTTCTTCAGGCCTGGGCACAGCTCGCACAATCCGAGACACAGTCGGCCGCGTCGCATCAATCTGCAAAATGACTGCTTTTGTAAGAATTTAAAAGGGGAACTCTAATCACTCCTTTATGAAAGAAATGAATCGTATATTTTTTCAACTACGTATGACAAGCTGCTTAGTTAATAACAAGATGAGCAGATATGATTTGCGGCCAGCTTGTCATAGGCAGCTAAAACGAACATACGATACATTCCTTTTAGCTAGAGGTGATCAGAGTTCGCCTTTAAGAATGCGTGAGCAACGAACCCTTCGATTGGCAAATCGTTGTTGGGCCGAGCCTGCCAAGCGCCTGCCGTAATAGTGCCGCCAAAGCTAAATTGACGAAATATAGAAACGTTACTGCTGCGATCGTTAACAACGTACCGCTCGACGGCACTGGAGCAAGCCTGACTGACGGCGGCGCGCAGATCGCCATCCGCCGTCTCCTTTTCCACCTCCAAGTATCTCTGCAGCGCCTGACTTAGGGCGTTCAGTTGACTGTCCACGCGATGACAAAGACTGCAACGAACGCGCTCCATTTCTACCATCTTCGCAATTCCCTCACCGATCACCTACCTGTACACACTTGGCGACACCGCCCGAGCACGAAGTGTCAAATTCGACGCCCCAATCGTGCCGTCCTTTGGCGAGCAAATGTTGACGGTATCGGATGGGAGCTCCAGCCAAAATTGGGCGTTCGGCGACGTCTCCAGCTTGATCTCCTTGTCGATCGCATTGCCCACCATGTCAAAGATGCCGGTGACGGTCTCGTTGATCAGCGTCTGAATACATTGAGAGTCATGGATGAAAAAAGGCGAGCAGAGGAGAACAAACCTTTAGACGATTGAGCAGAGACGCCTTAATAAGAGCGTCGTAAACAGAAAATTCCGCGCCCACGGCAGCCGTCGATGCCACAGACCACGGCTCTTGCTGCAATCAATCAATTGCGGTTATATCTATATGTTTGGCATCGTCATGATTACCGTATTCAGTGTTTCAATGACGCTCTTTTTCAGCGCGCTAATCGAATCGATACTCTCGCAAAAGTCGACGAGCCGCACTATTTCATTCCGACCAACGCTCAGCGATCTGCAACGTGGCACAATTGATAATCGATGATAAATAGCGTGTTAACAATCTTAAAAACTTAGTCATATGGATAGAATTATTGATTAAGTTTACACAGCAAGATAAGTAGTAACTGTATTTCTGTATTAATAGCCA
This sequence comes from Plectus sambesii, assembly GCA_002796945.1. Classification (NCBI taxonomy): domain Eukaryota; kingdom Metazoa; phylum Nematoda; class Chromadorea; order Plectida; family Plectidae; genus Plectus; species Plectus sambesii. Next base: position 5,751 of record NIUQ01001471.1, read on the forward strand.
CTTCTTTGAAACATTAAAGGCAACTCTGATAGGCGAATAAAATATTTATTAAACGACGTACTCTTGCAGCCAATGAGAACACGCTTTTTGCAGTTGCGCGCTGGTCATGTCGGTCAGTGCCGCCTTGTAGTCGGGATGGAAGTGGCGCACATCATTTGGTAGAGCATTCTTGAAAGTTCTGCTCTGCTCTTCAACGAACGCGGCGAACACAACTGAAATAGGTGAAATGTAGGACAGAAACATTGAACTTTTATAGAAACATACCGGGCTGCCATTCGCCTTGCACAGCGTTCCTCAGCGAGTGAAGCAGGGCACTTTCGCGTCCGCCAGACGGTGGGACGAACACGTTGAAGACGGCGAGGATCGTGTTCTGGATAGTGGCGGCGCATCGGCTCATCTGCTCCCGACTGCTGCAGTCCGACTCTTTGAACAGTGTCACTATGTAATCCTGAACGAACGTTTTCTTTGCCAAAGCAAGAACCCAATGCGCTCGAATATTACCTTTCGAAGACTGAGGAATTTGCCGAGAACGTCGGCGATGGAAGCGTTTTCAAGCAATGCCATCGCGCACAACTCGTCCAGCAGCGCCGACTGGCTCGTTTCCAAGTCTACGGCGCGGAAGATTCGGTCGCATTGCTGAAAGAAAAGTAGTTATGAAAGGGGGAATAGGAGACTATAAAGGCCAACCTCGGTGACAGCGATGCGAAGTTTGCGCAGTTGGCGGGTCTGCCGATCGAGCAGCGATCGCTTGTCTCCAGCGTCTTCCGGCAGTTGCACCATCAAGCCGTGACGCACATTCTCTGCTAACAATAAACACCAAATTGCTGGCAACAAAGTATCCGGTGAATCCGCATCCAAGCACTCCCAAATCTGCAACAAAATTAGCATATAAAATGAACCTGCAAGAGAGATGTACAAACCAGTTCAGGCACATCAAGCAGCAACTTCAGCTGCGTGTCTCGCACAAGTTCCGAGTCAACTTTTCCATGCCTTCAAATCAATCGCTAATCATCTGACAAGTGGACACATAACGTACCCTTTCAAATGGGCACGCTGCTGTGCAGTGACCAGCTGTTGCTGCAAAAGCTGTAGTTTATCGAAGCCGTTCTGAACGTCACGGATCGACGTCATGATCTAAAAGGTTGCGCGATTACAATGGAAGGCATTCATAAATTTCCTACATGGTCAGCCATTTGCTTCATGTCGCGAATGTTGTCTGCGGCTTCGATGATGTCCCGGTATCGGCGCCCGACCATTTGGCGCAAGTCCTCTTTCTTTGTTTCGATATCGCCTCTGAAGCGGACGAAATAACAATGCATAGTGAGAGTTGTCATGTTAAGTCTTCTGAGAACTCACTTGACTTGCTTCTCAATTTCTCGTATCTTCGGCACCGAAAACTGCCGAAACATACTGTCCACGTCTAAGCCCGCCATTTTCACTTCTTGACCTAACTATACTTCGATCAAAACTGCTTCAGCACGCAGTCCAATGCTACGGCACCGAGAATCGCTTCTTTATTTTGAGCGCTCTGCTGCCGATCCGATCCGATGGCGATGACCGTTGCTGTGTGTGGTCGCCACGTTGATTTTACTTGAATTTACAGTATGCATGATGTGCCTTCGTTTCAAGATTACAACCTTTCGAGTACAAATTTGTCAGTGTTCTCTGATAAAGAGAAGCCAAAAGGTACGGGATGCTTGATATGCATTTGCGCTCCGCTGATTTCAAATGGCTGACTGTGTAGAGTTGTTCTTTTCACGCAATGTATGCAAGAAGTCGTTCATTAAACTTTATTCATTTAAGGCAAGAATAAACTGACGCCAAACAGATTTCATATCATCATAACTTTATCAAGTTTCGAAGATGTAGAGCGTCTCAACATCGATTGCTGGTAGCAGATGGTATGAAATTTTGGGAGAGACACACAATCTAGTCAGTTGAAAATATATATAACAGTTTAACCCACAAAAAAAGTGAAGCGTCAGAAATCCTGTGCACTGTTTTAATCGCCGCCGAACTAGGGCAATACCGGGTTGATCGAGATTATTCAACGAGTCATCATAGTTAGCGTTGCCATTTGGCCACTACGCCGACGCAGAGCGTCTCATTAGAGTGATTACATAAGCATGATGAGTGCAATCTTGAAAGGTCTCTGATAGAGGCTGTTAATGGCCGCATTCCCGGATGCGGTGGCTACTGGCAGCGCCAGCACTGGGGGAGTCGAACCCCGGCTCAAACTGGCGGCTTTGATTCAATCTCTGATTCTCTGCCGCCAAAGAGCCCTCCATTAACAGCGAAAGAGACCGATAATCTCACATCATTAATCTGATGCTGATTATCACATGCATTACGGTAGGCTCACCGCTGGCCGATCTCGATCAGACCATCAAACGACTGGTTGAAATCAACCATCTTGCCCCGTACAATGCCTTAGCGGGGGCTACTAATACAAAGTAGGCACTGGAAATCTGTCGCAACACCTTTGCAGGCGAGAAGTGAATACTATGAAATACTTTCGCAAGGTTCGCTGACAGAACTTCATCTCGCAATACAACGTATGCTTTTTCTTCAGCACAACGATTCGGTACAATTCTGCATGAATCGCGCCATCGAAGGATGGGAATTCAAAAATATTGCAGATTCTGGTCAGAAAAGTATGAGATGCTGCTCTGATGAGACCCACTGCCATACAGCTTACAAGTTAATGATGTATTCTTGGCTACATAGGGATAAATGCACCAGAGACACTTTGATGTCGACCTGTCAGATACGGAACGATAGGCGATCGGCAGCGCATCGCAGAGCAGACGATACGCGCACATCTGCCTTCTCTGTTGAATTCTACATGCATAACCTCTCTTCATAGCAGCAGCCACTCTTGTCATGGTCAGTTCTGCTGCAGTAGCTGATGCGTCGTATCAAAACCTGAAAGCAGCAATTTGTATACTGTTTGAGTGCGCTCCAAGCTCCAATAGGGTAGCGAATTAATTTTAACATAGTTCAGTGCAATGCAATAAGATATCAAAGTAGATCCGTGAATTGTCAGCAGTTTTGATTGACGTAGCTGATCTCGCACAATACGGGACCGGGTTAGACAGAGAGAGGGAACAGAAGTAGTTCATAAAACCAAGACACATTGATTTTCCAATTATTCGGATCGAACGAGCGCCTTTTCATTAGTAAATATACTGCGTTTTCACGCCGCCTCTGCGTTCAATCGCTCAGTTGTCTCTGTCAAATGTTGCAACGAGCTTAAGGCTCTAACATGCTTTTCGTAGTTTGCATGCGGCTTAGGAAGAGAAAAAAGGGCAATGCGCCAAGAATATCTAAAAGGTTGTATACGAGCGCCGATGCGAATTGCGAGCGCGCGAAGATGAATTCGCATGCGAGTTATGAAATAAGTATAATCCAGAATCACAATATTTTGCGCCAATATTGTCAATATTCGCTGCTGGATATCATGCCGCAGTCATAATTCGCATGGGAATTTCAAAAAGTATGTTCTAGCCGTTTAGCATATTGCATAATCTTTCCTTACCTTTCATTTCACGAGTGAAGTTGGCTTGAAAAACGGATCCAGCTTTGCCGTCATTTGCTCCAGAAGGATATTTCGATGAAGCCGTTGCTCACGTTGCAGAAAAGAGCTGTTGAAATTCCAAAAAGATATAGTCCATCTCAATACAGACTATTTAAAAGTACCAAGCTTCTCTTGGCAAAATTTGCAAAAAATCTAAGATTTAGGCGAAACTTGATATTCTGGGGTGATTTACGTAGAACTTCCGAAAATTATATCAGAATTTTAAAATAAATTTGGTTTCGAGTATGGCGGAAATTCAAATTTGATTACAAGAAAGCTTGACAAAATCGAAATTAATATTTCCATGTATCAATCAAATGAAAATGATGAGAAAAATCTGATATTGTGCTTAGATTAAAAAATGATTCAGAAATAATAAAATTATACGAGAAAGAAAAAACAGAAACTGATAACTATATTTGAGTTTTACTGGCAAAAACTTGTTCGCAGTTCCCAAAGCCAAAGTTGCCTAAGGATTAATTTCCCTATCCTGGGCTCTACAAAGGCAGTATCAAAAGTATGAAACTTATGCAGGTACGAGTGGCAAGTTGGCTATTTACACAATAACATTTTCAACCAACCTTATTTACACTACACTAATGTGTTAAGAAATGCTAGGTTCATGTTAGCTACATTACTTTATAGGTCAGAAATACATGTCGATTCTTTAGCTTCAGGTAAAATATTATTGCAGAAACACTCTTTACATTTCTTCAAAACATCATCCAGCCCAACATTACCGCTAAATTCTACTCCTCTTTCTAAGCTTGCTATTATTTCTGGACGTACATTTTCAAGCTCAGTACGGATTCTTGCTTGCTCTTCTGAATTCAAATTTCTTATCTTGCTTCTCACAAACGAATCAAATTTATTGAGAGCAAAATCGACCGCAATTTGAGTACTTGGAATATACGCCACTCCTCTATTCCTTAAAGTTTGATAGCGTTTACTTGAAACATTATCCAAAGCATCAGCAAGACATTTAACTAAAGAAGCATTTTCACTGCTAAGAAAACTATTAACACTTACAGCTGATATATTTTTTGCATCAGATGATTTTTGCGATTCATTGTCAATGATCGGAGCATTATTTTGCGATAACTGAGTAGAAAGAATTTTAACATTAGTTGAAGTTATCTGCTCTATTTTTGTAAGCTGCGGTACTCGAGGCACACTCTTGATGAAAGCCTTTCCTTCTATAAATCTTTTTTTACGTGTAGCACCCTTATTTCTCAGAATTGTAGCAATACTATTAGAACCTTTTCTGACTGCATGATCCAATGGCGTATGACCATTTTTATCTCGTTCGTTAACATTTACACCTGCATTTACTAGAGCTTGTACAATTTCTTCAAAGCCTTTTTCAATTGCAAGTTCAAGAGGCGTCCAGTCATTATTATTTCTTATACCCATTTCAACAGAAGATGGGAGAACTGATATTATTGCTCTTACAACAGAAATAAAACCTTTATTAGCTGCAAGATGTAATGGTGTATTGCCATCTTTATCTTTTGCATTAACAGCAGCACCGCGAACAAGTAAAGCACGGACAGTTTCTGTATGTCCAGCGCTTGCAGCCAAATGTAATGCAGTCACAGATGCTTGAGTACCACTTGGATCATCGATATAATTTGACTTTGCATTAATATTAGCACCTCTATCTAATAAAGCTAAAACTGTTTCATTTTGACTATTCAAAGCAGCGCAATGAAGAGGCTCAAAACTGTTTTTCCCCTTTTCCCTAACAACACTGGAGTCGTGCTCTATTAAAATATTTACGATTTCTGTTTTACCATTAAGCGCTGCCAAGTGAATTGACATCCAGCCATTATTGTTTTTAATATTAGCACTTGCACGACTTTGTACTAATAATTTAACCATACTGACATTGCTTTTTTCAATTACCAAATAAAGAGGTGTATCGCCATCTTTATCTTTTGCATTAACATCTGCACCACGATCAAGTAAAGTACGAGCAGTTTCTATATGCCCAGCCTTTGCAGCCCAATGTAATGCTGTTACAGATGGCTCAGTACCTGCTGGATCATTTCTGTAATTTGACTTAGAATTAATGTTTGCACCGTTATTTAATAAAGTCAAAACAATTTCCGTGTGACCATTTAACGCAGCGTAATGAAGAGGCGTAAAATTGTTACTAGCTTTTGAATTAATATGGCTGGCGTTACGTTCTATTAAAATATTCACTATTTCTGATTTGCCGCCCTGAGCTGCCAAATGAAGCGGTGTATCATCATCTTTATCTTTTGCATTAACGTCAGCACTACGGCTTATCAGGGCACGAACAGTTTCTACGTGTCCGGTAATTGTAGCTATATGTAACGCTGTCACAGATGGTTCAGTACCTACTGGATCGTCACTATAATTTGACTTTGCATTAATGTCAGCACCTCTACCTAATAAAGCTAAAACTGTCTCTTTATGACCATTCCTTGCTGCTAGGTGTAAAGATGTCAAATGTAAAGCTATATCTTCAGTTTGTTCATTCCACTTACACTTTGCATCAATATTAGCTTCTCTGTTTAATAGAACATTACAAATGCTTGTTTTACCATTATCTGCTGCATAATGTAATGGTTGCCAACCGTTATTATCAGTCACATTAACAGCAATTTTATTACCTATAAGATTGATAACCGCATAATCATCACCGTATTTAGCTGCAAGATGTAATAGAGTTTTCCCGTTTGCTAAGCGTAGATTTATATTAGCACCTCTATCGATGAGAGTTTTAGCAACTTTTGTATTATTGAACTGAAATGCAACATAAAGCGGAGTGCGCTCTTCACTATCTTGAGCATCAATGGTTGTGTTATATTGTAGTAAGTTTAAAATAATATCTTTATAATCAGAAGCAGCAGCAGCAAAATGTAAGGATGTTAAATTATTGGCAGCTTTAGCGTTAACTTCAACCAAAGTACTGGTTTGTAATAGAACATCGACAACTTCTTTATTCTTATACATAGCTGCGAGATGTAGAGGTGTTAAATCATCCATTGCCTTGGCTTTAGTGTTTGCACGATTACTAAGTAAGGTAGAAGAAATTTCTTTATTACTATACATAGAGGCCAAATGAAGTGCTGTTAAATTACCCTGAGCTTGCTCTTCTAATAGTGCTCCCTTGCTTAATAAACTTGATACTATACCACTTTGTCCACCTACTACTGCAAGATGTAATGGCGTTAAGTCACCTTCTGCTTTTGAATTTATTTCAACACTTTCAATTGCTATTAACTCTGTAACAACATCTTCTTTTTTTAGTGCTACTGCCAGATGAAGTGGTGTCCATTTATCAACTGTCTTGGAATTAATATCAATTTCATTTTGTTTAATCAATAGCTTAACAATATCTAAACTCCCAGCTGCTGCAGCGAAGTGAAGAGCTGTCATGTTACCTGCTGCTTCAGCGTTGATGTTAATTCTATTGCTTTCTAGTAAAATTTTAGCTAAGTTCTCATAACCACCAGTTGATGCTAAATGTAAAGCTGTCAGTCCTTCTTCAGACTGTGCATTAACATCGGTGTTGTTAAATTGCGTTAAGATTTTAGCAATATCGTTCCTATCAGAATCAGCAGCAAGATGTAGAGGAGTAAAACCTCCTTGGGATCGTGCATTCAAATTAGTTCTGCTATCTTGAGCTAAAATTTTAGTTACCCTATAATTCCCATTGACTGAAGCGATGTGAAGAGCAGTATAATTCCAATATGCTTGCGCATTAATATCAATTGTATAACTGCGTATTAAAAATCTTACAATATTTTCATGCCCTTCGTAAGAAGCAATATGAAGTGGTGTTAATTCGGAATTCGTTTTTGAATTAATATCTGCTCCATGATTTGCTAAAGTTTCAATAAAAGTTTCATACCCTGCTTCAGCAGCTATATGAACTGGAGAAAAACCGTTTATATCTTTTGCATAGATATCAGTGCAGTTTCTTATCAAAGCCAGCGCAACTTCAGAATTGCCATGTCCTGCTGCAGCATGAATTGCTTGCCTTCCTTTATCGTATTTTGCATTGACATCAGCACCATTGTTTATAAACGTTTCTATTTCACCTATAGCTAAGTCTTGATTGGGTTCTGATGCTGCATTATAGAGATCTCTACTAATATCTCTAAATTCTGTTTGATTTCTATCTTCAATAATTCCAACAAGTTTTGGTCTGTTACTATCAAATTTTCTAAAGATCAGGCGTGTTCTTCCGAGTAGATCAACTGGTATATGAAGAGTCGGATTTGCTTTTCCAGAAATTGTATAGGCTGTTGACCATTTACTAACTCTAGAATAATCGTGTTCACTTACAAGTTGTACTGCATAACTAACTGTTGTTCCATTTTTCCACTCTCTAATAGGTGTCCTTATTCTTGATTTAGAAAAGTCTGGCGTCCTTATTAAATTTCTTGGAATATTTTGGTATATGTCCTGATGAAAATGCTTATTAGTTTCTTCAAGCTCATATTTTAACTTGCTTAAAAATGCTATTTTTTCTAAAGCAAGTTTTACTATGTCTTCTCGTTCATTTATAATGAAATCTAGTTCTTTAGTTTGCTGTAATATATCAATTACCTTATCAACTAGACCCCTTCTATTAGTGTTACTTAATGAATTTTTAAAATCTTCGAAATTATTTAAAAACGAAGAAACATATTGATTGAATTTTTCGAGTTCATTTTGTTGATAATAAACATCCGCAAGGTAAGTATACTCTTTAAGTACAAACATCATTACCAAAGCATAAGTCTCTGTTCCATAACATAACATTTCAAGTGCCATAAGTGCTGTTTCATCGTTTGAACTTTCTGGAATAGCAAATCTTTGATTGATAATTCCATCTAAAAGTGAGTGCAAACCATTTGTCTGGACTGGAGTTTTAGAACTCTTCAGATAATATAAAACACCATTTTGTTCCTCAAGTTTAGCAAGCCGATTCTCCTTAGATAGCGCTTTTATCGCCTCTTTCTCATTTTCGAAATATTCTATAAAAGTAGTCAATTGTGAGAGTAAAGGTTCAATTCTCGATTTATTAATAGATTTCAAAACATTTGTAAAGCCTTGGCGCATTTCATACCTTCCCTCCTTGATAAGTTTCTGTGTTTCGACAAAATTTTCTTGGTTATCTTTAATACTTTGCACAACTGCTCCGTAATTTCTATCGAGTCCATGACCTATCATTGCAAAGCCTGATTGCATTGCTATCAAATTTCTATCAACTTTAGCATCAACAGCTAAAATTGCCCCGTAATTTCTGTTTATTGCTCCTAAATTTTTATTTATAGCAGCGAAATTCCTGTTTATACCTTCATAATTTCTGTCTACGCCAGCACTAACATTTCGAATTGCTTCATAATTTCTATTGAGACCATCAGTCGTTGCAGCATGATTAAGCTGTTGCCCTTGTAGCAAACTCTCTAATTTACTATGAGTAAGTCTATGATTTTTTCCTAGGCTATCAAATTTCCCATCCATGTGATCTTGCATTCCGCGTAATTTATCTAATACATCTTGATTCGAAGGATCTTCTTCTCCAAAAATTTTCTCAAATATATCTGATAGACCTGAACCAAAGCCAAAAACATCTGCTGCAATTCCAAGTCCTGGAATTACCCATTTCTTTAGTATTGGAATTGCACCGTTAATTAGTTGTATATATCGTTTTCTTACTTTTTTCGCACTTTTCAATGATTTTCCCCTAAAAACAATGGGCTTATCACTGCCGCGCTTCGAACGATGAACTATTTGAGCATCAACATCAAGTTTTATGCTCTTTTTGCGTTCTATATTACTTCTTTTGTCAGCTACCTTAAGTAGCTCCCAACCGCTTTTTTCTGAATAACTAGCATTTGCTATTCTGCTCAGATCTCCTTGTGCTACAGCATCAAAGAATGTACTGTTTTGTAATAATTGGATAATACTTTGTTCAGTAGTTATTTGTACTGGTGTTTTAACGTCAGCATTTTTAACATTAACATCTGCTTCTTTTACTATAAGGTGTTTTATTTCCTCTAAATTACCTTCACCTGCTGCCATAACCAACTCTCTGTTGTAAATACTCGTATGTGTGTTTAAATTATTTTTCCGTAAGCCATCTTGCACTACCTGATTTGAAGCATCCGATTGTCGACGCTTATCGTCTTTTTGGTTTTTACTCGGTACGTATCTGGTTGAGATATCTTTAGCACTTTCAGATTGTAGTGTTTTTTGTTTTTTCGCTTTGTTATTTTTTTGAATTTTCTTTTTATCGAGTAAAGGTTCAAAACGAGATTGCCCTCTGTTTAGTATATGTACAATAGTATTATCGCCGTAATCTATTTTATGTTCATCAATAGATTTTGAGTCATCTTTATCTATGATTTGATGTACCCATTTTTTAATTGAAGCATCGTGCGTTTCGATAACATGTAACTTAACATTATATTTTTCACTGATTACTCTACCTTCGATATCAGGTTTCCCCCAATAATCATTTTTTTCAATTTTTTGTACATAATTCTCAAGACTTTTTATATTTTTTTGGGTTTTTTGATTTTTGTTTTTTTTGGGTTTTTTAGAGCTTTTACCATTATTATGATCGCCAGAAGCATAAATAGCATTTTCAAACCATTCTGGCGGGTTGTTTTGCGCAAACTCTTTGCAGACTTGCCGTAGTTGTTCCACGGTGACCGTTATTCCACGCTGTTGTTCCAAGCTTTGTCGAAATGAATCAAAAAAACCATTTCCATCGGCAGTCGCTTTTCCTACTTCAAAGTTGTCCGGTAATATTATCTACAATTGATAATTATTAACAATATGCTCTCGACTCAATATAAAATCCCCAACTACTTTACTTTTATTAACTAATGTACATTGACTGAACATGTTCATTATGCTTTCTGCATAGTATCATTTTGACATTTTTCTTATAAAATTAGACAGCATAATCATATTATATTTTGTTTCTAAAATAAGTGTATTATCAATCTGAATCAAGTTATTACTGGAAAGTTAGAAACAAGAAAAAGATTATCTTTGAGAAGAAGATACTTTTACATGCTCTCTGTCTGCGATAAAAGTAGAGAAAGAGCACTGAACGCGGCGAATTAAGCGTACAAAGACGGCCAAATATTTTTCGAAGATAGTGCTATTGAACGATTACCTGAGGATCGAACTGTTGCCCCTCGTCTACTGGCGCAGTCTGTGCAAAGCCATTCAGGTTCGCAGAGGCTGAAATGAATGTTACTACACTATTGGGGAAATGATTACAACGAATGAACAACATACCGATAACAGAAGGCGTTACTTGTTGCTGGCTCATTGTCTTGTTCTGCTTTCAAGTAATGGTAGGTCGATAAAAAGGGGAAAAAATGTAGCAATGTGCACTCAAACGAAAGCCAGCGGCAGATTTGCTTTCGCTTATTTCGAAATGTTCGTCAGTCTTTTCAAAATATAAGCGTAATACGACGAAAATTAACTCTCTTCTTCCGCTTTCCCTTCCTTGATCTTGTCACAAGTGACCGGTAATGATCGATTATGCCGATAGTCTTTGTTGGCAATGCTGAATAATCTTTCTTTGATGGCGTTTATTCACAGTTATACGATATTTGGGAAGCAACCGTTATCCGCTGGCACGTAGCAAGAGAATGTCGCATCAACACGAGCCCAGACGGTTGGTAGCGGCGAGTAAAAACATATTTTTGCCTACTGCTTAACAGCATCGCTTTAAACTTCCGTAATCACCCGCCTGGTGGCGAATGGTACAGAAATTTTTGCTTGCCGCTAGACTGGCTCTTGGTCATCTGTTCGTGGGCGGCTGTTCGAGTAACATCTGTTCGAGATGAATTGATTCAAAATATTTTGATCGAGGAGCAGTTTGCTTGAGGATAAGTTTGCTTGAAAGACATTTTGATCGACGATAAACATTTTTCTGAAGTTTTTTAGGTACAAAGATGCTAGGTTGAAAAGAACGTAAAAGAGCGAGCGGGAGGGGATAACATGCGATATAAACTTGAATCGGCTTCCTTTAGACTGTCAATATGTTCTACAAGTTTATTATAGCAAGTGAGAGAACGATGATGGAAGCATTCTTTAAAGAAAACTAAACTTTTGTGACAAAAGATTGCTCAAGTCTTGTTCGCTGCGACTCTTATTACTGCTGAATTTTTTGCAAAATTATTCAATCAAAATCTTATCAGTAAGGATCGCACACGTTAAAGAGATTAGATAGGGAATAAATTTATCCCATCCCTCTCTAATTCGGTCACGCTCGCTTCTGTCTTCCTCTTCTTGCACTCTCTTTTGGGTCCCTTTCAACCCTCTCGTGCACTGATAACTGCGCTTCTCGGACAGAAACTTTTTGAACAGACTGATCTCGTACACATGATCCCTCAAATAGCCATCCTCGAACAGATGATTTAACACTCGAGAAAGTTGCAGTATAAACATCCATCGTTACCTCTATTACTTTTTATTTGTAAAGCGCTTTCGTGACTATGACCGACTGGATAGCTGCCGAAGAAACGCCTGATAGTGACGAAGTCGAGGGAATATAGTGAGTCCCGAGAGACTGCATTCTTTTTGTGAAATATGTTATTGGATCACAGTGATTCCAATTGGAAGTAGTAGGATGGAATGAATCACAAGATTCAACGCTTCAAACATAATTAAACCATTTCACTTAAAACATTGAAAAATGAAGAGCTCGCTCTCACGGCAGTCTTCATGATCTGGGTGCTGGACGTTCATCTGCTGAGGAAAGAGCGGCAATCTTTCAACAATGGCGCTTTTCGATGAGAGCGCACGCTAAGAATTGATCGCGCTGTGCTGATCGATTGCTTATCCGACAGAGATCATTGAGCGCCTGTCCGATTCGATCGCGGCGATTACAACGCCGTCTGTACGCTCATTCATCACTCACGCCTTCCGTTGATCAGCGTCAGCTACGGTCGAGTGACCGAGTACAAAATATCGTGTCGTCTGTTACAGCACACTTATTCTGGTTAGCGGCATCAGACTGATCAACGGACTGAATCAAACCGTGGGTGTTCCATCGACAACCGCAATCTTCAATACGACCTTCAACTTCATCGACGGCGGCCCGCTATATGCCGTTCGCTGAGCTGAGGACCGCCGATGAAGACAGCCTCGTAATTCGGTGTTCGCCTGCGATTCTCGTGTCAGCCACCAATCACAAGCAACACATTCGTCTTCTGCTTGACAAATGTAGCGCTAGCTCGAGTGAAAAACACAAGTTTTTGATACACAGACTTGTGACGGTACAATGAGATGTTTTAGTTTGAGTGTTGCTTATCAGTTTCTAATGTTTTGCAGAACGGACCGTAATGTGCTATGCGCCACAATTCAATTTCTGTAACGCTTACTTATAGCATTCGCTCAGATTCGACAAAATTCACTAGAGATACATAGCGTCAGTCAAATTGAATCGCCCATTCGAACAATCTGCTTGCCTAACGGCCTACTATTACAAAACATATCAGTATGATCGAAAATTGCGAAATACGACAAAAGTGTATGGACAGATTATCGGCGATGGCGCTGTTCGAAGGAGATGATAAGTGAGTGATTTGTTGAAGAAGAGAGGGATGAGCCGTGGGTCATCGGAAATGCAACAGAGCAGATAAGCGCTCGGAGCGAGGACGGAGGGGGAGGCGGCCCGAGACAGCGCCTATCCGAACGGCGCGCTGGGGAGTTCTAACTCGCGTTTATGTCTGCCGATTTATTGCAAGACATCAAATTTTACGACGTTTCCGAAAAGAGCCGCTCTCGACGCTCATTGGTCGACGGCCGACCCCGACAACCCTCTGATCGCGCCGCCGTCCATCCAACTCCCACCGACAGCAAAACAGATGACGCTTGAGTGGGGGAGGTGGCGCGGTCGACGATGGTGCGCGAGCCTAGGCGTTCCAAGCGACCGGCCCGCATGACCGCCGCCGAACGGACCGAAGCAGACGGCGCGTTTACGAGCGCGCGGGTTTATGGCGCGCAAAGGCTGGCCGTACGACGCGAGGAGAGATGCCTCACGTCATGTTTATGAGCAATTTTCCCCCATTTTCCCTGGCTGCTACCGAGGCGCTCTTCTTGCCCATGTGGTCGGTAGGGCCGACCGGACCGCTCTTGTTGTTACCGTTGTTCCGGTGCGCGCCCTCCTCCTCGTAGTCGTTGTCGTCTGCGTCCGAGTCATTCCCATGCGCCCGACGACGATGTATGTGATGACCACCGCGCGCCGCTCGGCGCTGCTGCTCGCCGTGGGGTTCGTGGTGTGCGTGCCGGCGGAGGTGAGAAGTTGTCGATTTTTCGCGAACCAACGGGGTGGAGGTGCTGCTGATCACCACCACCGCTTGCAGCGTTTGATTGGGCCGGAGTGATGAGTGAATGCGAGTAAATGGGTGTATGAGTAAACGTGCGGCTTGTTGCTGTGTTGCGCGAGGCTGGCCGACCGGTCGGTTGTGCAAATGAGCGGATTTGCCGGGGCGATCGATCACGGCACGGGAAATGCTATGGAATGATTGCCTCGGACGAATAAATATCGAAACGAAGCGGGCGGTGGTGGTGGTGGCGAAGACGCCTGCGAGTCGAGCCGGGCTCCGACTTTACGACTTCGGAGTTCCCGCGGTTTATGGTGCTATAAATTGTGATTTATTCCGACAATTAAGAGGACGGTGGTGGCGAGCGTGTGCGCATTTCTTTGTGAAGGAAACCGGCGCCGGGCGCGCTGTCGACATCAAAGAGCGCCGCCCTGTCGGCGCAAAAACCGCGCGCCTCACTCTCCTTGTCCGAGCCCCATGCCGCCACCGGTAATTGGCCCGGGTGCTCCAGGTTTATTCGACTCATAATTTCACAATTATTGGCCCACGTTTGCGCAATGCTTCTCCATTTTACGACCACCTCGTCTGCGTCGATCATCGGCTTCGGTCGGCGTTTGGCGTTTGGCGTTCGGCCGACGTTGCTGCGGCCAATGATACTCCGGCCACTATGTCCAATAATACGCGCTAGCAAGGGCGCAGGGCGCGGTCGCGCTGTTCGACGGCGCGAATTAATTGCTTGCGAGAGGGCGTTGAGCGCGAATGAACGACACGATGGTATGCGCTTATCACGTCGAACGAGTGGAGAGGCGACAGACGCCGCGCGGGCGGAAAAAAGTCTGGACGACGCGCCAACGACCGGGTTTACGAGCGGCGGGGCTCCAAGGGGGGAAGGACAAAGCGCCATTACCTTGAACGATTCAGCTGCGCGCGTCGTGCGTCTCGTCCATATCACTCATATCTATTCATGGTGTCTTACAGTCGGCGGCCGCGACGGAAATGACGCCCGCGACCTGCGCCGCCAACCAAACCTTTGACGCCGAACTCGGCCGTTGCTGCACCGTCTGCGCCAAGGGCTCTGGGGTGTCGCTACCCTGCACGGAAACGAACGACACCGAGTGCGACCGTTGCCGCGAAGTGAACGGTCATCGCACGTTCTCGGCCAGCGACAGCTACAGAGACGTCTGCGAGACGTGCTCCATCTGCCCGGAGAACGCATGGGAAGTGCACCAATGCAACGATACCCACAACACAAAGTAATAATACTAAAGAAGCGTCGTCAAAAGGTGACACTGATTTTCAGATGCCAGTGCCACAGCAATTATTATGGAAATGTGCGCTCGACTGATTCGTCCGGCGTTCAGCAGCATTTTGGCTGCCGCAAGTGCACCGTGTGCTCGTCGGGGACGTACGTCGAGCTCGGCTGCAGTCTGAGCGAAGACGCCGTGTGCAAGCTCTGCCCGGCCGACACCTTCTCCAGAGGCGACAACTGGGTCAAATGCCAGCCGTGTCGGACATGTCCGAGCGGAACAAAGTTGTTGCAATCGTGTACAAAGACCACCGACACCGTATGCTCAGGTGTGTAAGACTTTCTTCGGCCAAGAGTTGTAAACAAATTAAACTAGTTGAATTGCAAATTTCTTTCGATGCGTCCATTAGTCATGTGTGTCCATTAGTCATGTGTGCCCGTTGCAGACTCTGCGGGGTGGCCGCAGGATGCCGACCAAGGCCGCTTTTTCGACAACGGCTCCAATCTCATACCCCTCTACTGCTCTGTTCTGGGCGCGGTCTTCATCGGTCTGGTCATCTACGTGATCGTCAAGCGATGGCGCGTCTGCCGCCCCTCCAAGGCCCCCGTCAAATCGACCACCGCCGTCCCGCTGCTCGCTCCGACCTCGTCCTCCAGCCTGCCTTACGACATGCCCCTCGATATTTGCGTCGTAAAGCAGCACCTCTCCCCCTCCAAGCACAAATCCCGCCAAAATGCAGGTAAAACTTATGCTATATTCGAATAATAATATTCATGAATGCCATAAATGAATATGTAAGCTAGTTTAAATGTATGCTCTCTCAGAACAGTTTGAAAAATAAAGCTCCCTCTAAAATAGAGCCTTTGAGCCACTCGGGTTGGATGACGCTTCCGATTATATTACGGGTCATTTGAGCGTTTGAAAACATTCGTTTTAATCTGATCTTCAATCGCAGCATTTTCATTTGTTAGGTTTTGTCGACCTTGTTCGTATTCCATCAAAACTATTTATAATATTCAATCTTTCAAATATCGCCCTTTCGAGAGAGTTAAAAATCTTAGAGCCGAAGTAATTTAGAATAGTGGAATGACTCATCGAAAAATTCTGTGTCAGAGTTGTTTGTCCGAATAGTCCAAAAAAGATATCATCAAAAAATGATTTAGGCATTCAATGCGATCAGAATGGATACCGAAGAAAACTGAGCGATGCATGTCTGCGAACGATCGCGGCTAAATGCATGACGACGAGGAAGCCATCTGAAGGACCGCCGTTATGGAAGGCGCTCGCAAAAGAACTCGGCAAGCTGATGATAATTTCGCCTCAAAAACAACTTTTTAACAAGCCACATTTTCAGGATACAGCAATAATCTCGCCGTCTTTAAACAGCAAGCGGCGCAAACGAGTAAAAGCGTCGCACTGGTGATGCTCGACCGGTGGAATACTGACTCTTGCGATCTCCACAGTCTGATTGCGGCTTTGAACCGGTTGAAACGACCCGACCTCACCGAGCTCGTCTGCAAGGACGCCGAAAAGACCGGCGCCGCCTACAATCTGTGACTGCGTTCCTCTGTATAACGCTGTTTTCAATCTCTTCGCCGTTGGCATAATATGTACACTTCTCCCCCTTGGGTATCTGGCTGAAGGTTCCATTCGTTCCTGTTTTACTACTTTAAGGTTAATTAACGCGACGTAATGATATGCGAATTTGCTAGATAGGGTTGCACAATTTGTGCAGAAGCGGGTTTTGAGCGGAAACGTTAGAGGTCTCGTTCAAATCGTTATGCGTCGGGTAACAAATGCTACGAATGGAACCTTTGGATCGAGCCCAATGCAGCACACTGCTGTCTCTCTCACGATCTGTTCAACAGAACTGCGTCATACTGTGATGGCCTCCCGCCGCCGTCTCCCTTCTCCCGAAAGTGCATTTTAACCTTATTAGCATTATCACGTCAACGCTAGCTTGTTCACCAACGCATCTAGTGAGTGATCGTGTCGTTTCCTGTGCATTTTCAAGTCGCTCGCTCAAATATGTTGTGTCGCGTTCGATTGTGATCATAAACCGTAAGTTAAGTGAGCGAAAAGCGATCGCATGCAACAGTACAAAGGAAGAAAAACGAAAAATGACGATCACACGGTTGAGCGCTGATACGATCAATCAACGAGCGAACGTAACAATTCTTCGATAACCGACTGATGTCACAAGAAATATCGCTGCTTACTCGCGATGCACAGTTAATGCCCGACTTCTCCCTTCTTTCCAGCGACCTAAAATAATGAGTTTTGATCGAGGAAATCTTTAAATTTTTTGATAATGTAAGATGTCGCATTGAAAGAGACTTGGACTACTATTTCAAACTGTTTTGGAGAAAAACATTACAAATAAACAAAGGAAGGATTGGCGAATACCCAAATATAAACTCTCGCTGTACTGTCAAAGTTTTAATATATTTCTCTCTGTGTAATGTTTTTTCTGCGTGGAAAGCTAGTATGTAAGATACGGTGCACAGAGATCCTACAAACTACAGCAGACTTAAGTGATAATAAAAAATCCATCATACAATTTATGTGCGTACTCTTATGTAAACCTAACCAAAGGGATTATTAAAACCGCTCCTCCGCATTAAATGACGCGATACAGACTGAGTAATGTTGACTAAGCGCTATTAAATTTGCATATATTCTAAATGACTGAATAGAATCAGCATGATTCATCCGACGCCGCAAATTTCTCGTACATTTTTCATACGATAATCAAGATTTACTATTCAATCGAATACTAATTCGTGGTAACTGCATGTAAAACGTGCGATAGACGTAGTGCGTCGATCGAATCACCTCGACTCTAATCGGTACAATAAGTTTCCGAATAAGAATCCAATTAACGGGTCCTACTGAATAAGTAAAGAATAACCACCATATTCTCTTTAAAGTGGACAATTTTCAAGTCAAATTGGACATCTCGTTGAAGCTGTTTAAAAGAAATGCGCCCAGTAAGATTACGAAAGTGGCCCATTTAAAGTGGACATAGTAAATAATAATTATCGCAGATGTAGTTGCTATCGACGCGACACAATAGTTTGACTGTTTACTTTCCTCAGTTTAGTGTATTTCAGTTTACTTTGTTTAGTACATGTTTTGTTTATCAAAAAATTCGAGAAAAAAACGTACCCGCTTGAAATCCTGCATATTGGTGCTATTTAGAGGGGAGCCGTACAGCTTCAGATCCTCAATTACAGTCACGTCTTCGTCGCCAAGGTTGTTCTCGATGAATATCTAACAAATACAGTGCGATGAATGCATTTCGATTAAATTATGATAATATACCTGCACATTCTGGACGTTTTGGAACTTGACGAAGCGCAAGTTGACAACTTCGCCCTTAGTCACCTGGTCCTCTGTTAATCTAAAAAATGCGACATTATCGTATTTGACTACCTCAAAGGTTCAGTTTGAACGTCACTGCGATAGTACAGCAGTTACGGCGCGTATCGAATTATCTATTATACACATCTCAGCAGCTTAAGTTCTAAATTAAAGCTTATTTGGACCGTGCGGTGAACGCAGTATTTGGTTAGCTGCATTCATTTCAAATCGAAGCATATAGAGGCTCTATTCGATCATATACAGTTAATGCATTAAATAATTTAGCGACGAAAACGTACTCAAAGGACTGTACGGCCTCGGTCGAAGCAGCTCGATCAAAGTCTAGCGTGTGCGGCAAATTTATGAACAGTTTCACCTTCTTTGGTCCCTTGTCTGCAATGAAACTTTCATTAATTTCAACAAACGAAGACTATCGAGAAAATCGGTTATGTAAGAAAAGAGCGCAGAAAAATACAATGCAAAAAGTCCATTACCATTAGGGCCCTTGAGCACAATCGAGTGAATCTTCACCGGCTGATTGAAAGTCAGATTGATGATTAGCTGAAAACAAACCAATTCACGAATGTTTTAAGAGAGACCGCTCTGGTCACTCCTATCTGTGAATAAGTTTTATACTTAATTATTTTCTATGCATCAAAAGGCTGCTTAAAAAATAGCTAAGCAATTGTCATTTGAAAATATCGCATTATAATCAACTTGCGATACAAAGTTAATAGTAATTTGCAGCGAATTTTCGCAGCTAGGAATGATAGAAGTTTCAATCAATACCATTCCAGTGCGAACAAAAACAGCGCTTCTTTCCCACAAAAGCGCCATTTTTTTCGAAATAAACAAAAAACTAATGAGGACTGAACCTGTTCGTCGCAGTCGGAGACGAGCTTGGCGGCGCCGTTACTGCCGAAGAAGGCGCGGAGTGGGTGGTCGTCGCTCTCGTTGAGACATTCCATGCCAGACTTGTCGATGAACGAGGCGAGATCGATCTGTCCGACGACCGGCGATGCCTCGCCCGTCCCTCCTCCCACGCTCTCCGCCCAATGCTTCACCTTCTGCGCCAGCTGGTCAGGATCCGCTCCTCGCAGACTGTCCACTTTCGTCTTGTTCACGTAGAAATTGAATGTCGGCATTGCGGATATTCCTTGCGATTGGGCTGTTCCTGAAAATCATACTCGAGATTTAGTGTACGGTAAGGATACGCGGAATTTTTTTCAACCCAGCCTCGGTCTGTTTAAGGAATACTGTATTACTTTTATAGTGGCAGGATCTCTGCACGTTATCCATCCACCGCAGACCCTTGTCATACAAGTCTTCCAAATGTAACTTATATAAAAAGCCGCATCACATTACCTTGACATTTGTCAACGTCGACCTTGAGAAATACGGCTTGTGGGTACTGGTTGGAGAGCTGGTCGACAATAGGGGCGATGCGCTGGCAAGGACCGCACCTGGAAAGAATGCGAGTTGCGGACGAAAGATGCAATAAGAGCAATCTATTACCAAGTGGCGAAGAAGTCGACCACGACCGGCCTCGCCCCGGCCTGATCCAGCGCCACGTTGAATTCCTGATCGGTGGACAAATGCTGCACAACCATCTTCGCCTACACGACGGCTTACTTTGTGGACAAGAAGAACTCCTGAAAACTTCGAATGACGTTCCAAGACGCAGTATTTCACTTCATATTAAGATCATTTTTCACATTTTCATTAATTCGATTAAATCTACTAATATTGCCCTCAAAACTACGATCAGGCATATCTCGAGTTCGACCATTGGTTTAATCGAATCAAAATCCAAACTCCTAGAACATTGCTATCGCGGCGATCAAGTAAAGTCTTCATCGAAATCGAAGAATGGACGAAACGAAAACGACGATGAACACACGATTGCATTGCGATTCGTGAATCAGGCGATTCTTTCGAATCGAAATATTTTGGCGGTAACGTTAATAACTATCGTTGCTCTGCCAATGTCAGTCATTTGTCGTGCGCATTCCAAACGCATGGAAAGCCAAAGGGTTTACTCTAGAAAGCACTGGCTTTTCATTGTTTATTTCACGCAATTATATGCCACAAAGAGAATAAATTTAAAAAAACTAAGGCAGATCTAAGCCAAATGTGAGGAAGGTACAGAAATAATCGCACAAAACCGCTAAAACAATTTGGAGGAGGAACGAGATGTCAATTGATCAATTATCATCTTGTAACTGCCATTTTTACCTCCTAAAGATTGAGTTTCAGCGTTTCTATTCGATTATTTGTTCACTTTTCTTGCATTCACTTCGTGCGTTAAAAGCGTTGTAACTGCATCCCACTTACAGGGTGTCTCACGAAGAGGCCCCAATTTATTTTTTTATAAAATGCATAGTTTCGAATGAAATTTTGCAAAACTTGGAAACAATGTAGACATATATTACACATTTTTACTGGCAAACTTTCAATGAAATCCAATCAACCAATAACGAGTTCTACTGCTCTGTGGGACCGCCATCATTTTCTGTACGCATTCCAGCCAATCGCGGTATTCCAACAGTGTCTTCTGTCGCATTTCGTCGGTCACCAGGCCAAATGCGCTTCGAATACGATCCTTCAGCTCGGGAATGTCCCTTCGGCTTCGTCGTGTAGACTTTGGACTTGATGAATCACCATAGAAACAAGTCGCATGTCGTCAAGTCAGGTGATCGAGGCGGTCAGGGCGCTGTCAGCGATTCGCATCCCATCCAACTTTCAGGAATATTTTCATGGTGCTAGTTGTGTTCATTCCTTACAGAATGCTGAGGGACATTCCGAAACTGAAGGATCGTATTTGGAGTGCATTTGGCTTGGTGATCGAGGAAATGCGACAGACGACGTTGTTGGAATACTGAGATGGGCTGGACTGCGTACGAGAAAATGATGGCGGTCACAGAGAGCACTATAACTCGTGACTGGCTAATTTATATTTAATGTAATTTGGCCACTAAAAATGTATACTAAATAACTACAATGTTCCCAAGTTTCGTTAAATTTCATTAAAAAATTGTGCATTTAAAAAAATCAGGACTACTATGTAGAACATTCTGTATGTGAATGGCGCGGGTCAATCAAAACCGATCTAAAAATTACGCAATCGCCATTCAAATACACACTATACATCACAACTCGGGAGTCGCCGCCGAACTAATTAGAACGCGCGGCACACGTTGCACAAGTATGAATTATACTGTCGTATCCAAGAGCGAAAAACAAAAACAACAGTGTTCCGTGCGAAACGACTTTATCAAATCGCAGCACAATAATAAACTTCATTTTTAACGCGCACGACACTCATTGCTTACATAAAAAGGTTCGACAACGCAAAAAAAGAAAAACAAGCGCGCACGAGAAAAAAATGTGAGTCAAAACAACATCAACAACAACTCGGAGGGAGCATAGAAGACAAAAAATTTGAAGCGAAAACGAGGCGAAAAAGACGAGATAATTTATATCGGTGTCTACTGAGCAGGAGGAGGAAAGAGAGAGATGGGTGACTTAGAGCTCGTCCTTGTCATCGCCGCCGTGTCCCTCCTCCTCTTCGCCGCCGGCGCATTGGTACAATTTGTTGACGATGGGCTGGACGATGCCTTCGAGCTCCTTCTTCTGCTGCTGGAGGTCCTCGACCGAGGCCTCCTGGTAGAATTCGAACCAGTTGATGGTGTCGTCAACGGCCGACTCGATGGTCTTCTTGTCGGCTTCGCTCAGTTTGCCTCCAAGCTCCTCCTTGTCGCTGATCTGGTTCTTCAGCGAGTACGCGTACCACTCGAGCGCGTTGCGCGCCTCAATATGCTCCTTGATCTGAAATAAATCGCGAATTATTCCTCTGTCGATAGTAAAGCAAATATTCGAGGTGAGGGAGTGAATAAAAGGAACTTCATTTGTATCCTTACGTTTTTGATGTGAGAGCCTTTTTGGGATGCGTAAGCCTTTAGACACCAATCAAATCGAGACTTCTTGAATGATTTGGTAATATCAATAAGACTAAAACCCCTTAGAGCGAGCCAGATAGAGTGCAAATAAAAGTCTCACGAACCTTTTTGTCCTCATAAGAGAGCTTCTTGGCGTCGTTGATCATTCGCTCGATGTCTTTGGGCGACAATCGGTTATGGTCTTTGGTGATGGTGACCTTGTTCTTCTTGCCGGTGCCGATGTCCTTGGCGGTGACGTGGAGGATACCTGAAAGCGCATCAAATAAGTACTCTAGTTAGAATAAGTGCGCTCAATACATAGCTATTGGAAATATACGAATAGGAAACAGTGCATACTATAAAAACGTGAATAGAAAGGAGCGTACCGTTGACGTCAATCTCGAAGGTCACGTTGATCTGGGGAACGCCCCTAGGAGCTGGTGGAATGCCGGTCAGGTCGAACTGGCCGAGCTTGTGGTTGTCCTTGGTCATGGGGCGCTCACCCTCGAACACCTGCAATCAAAATGGTATAATCGTTGCAAGATGCGGTTTTAAGATTTTAGTGAACCACTATTCTGAAAAATAATACTGCAAATTGGCTATCTCACCAATTGCCTTTCTTCCTAATCTAATCAGCTGAGTAAAAGATTTTTCAATTAGGGAATTGATCTTGCTTGGATGGTGACACCAGCCTGGTTGTCTTTGGCGGTAGAGAAGATCTGCGAGTGATTGGTGGGGATGACGGTGTTGCGGGAGATGAGCTCGGACATTAAGCCACCGACGGCTTCGAGACCCAAGGTCATGGGGTTGACATCCAAGAGCACGAAGTCGTCAGGGTCTAAAACAGAAGAGATGAAAAATGCGAGCAAGGGGAGACACGGAGGAGAGGGCGGATGAAATGTTGGGGCTAACGTTCATACAAGAGTGAAAAACCCAAAGAGCTACGCTTGCTAGTGCCTTCTTACTATCATCGTCATTGATATCAAGACCGCTTACACACCCCGCTAACTATTACACTTTACAAATTCATCTTAAAAAGCTCAAGCCTAAGGCTAATATTTGGTACCAGACTAAGCCAAATTTTCTTCTTAAGCCTAGGCATAGTTCTCCTGCATTTTTAAATATTTATTTATTAAAGCCTAGTCACACTCATTTCGAACGAAAGCCTCTCCAATTCGTGACCACTCTTTATCACAATGCGCCGCTTGCATCCATTGCCTACCGGCTGTTTTCGAAATAACGTCTCGCCATCGTCGCCGAGGTTGGTCATCGTCGCATTTGCCGATACGGGGTCGCCACTCTGTTAGTCGTCACGCCCAGCGATCTTGCGACATCATTGCGACTTTGTGCGCCCATCTCCATTTCCGCTGTCTTGCTGCTTGTACAAGGTCTCGAATTTAGGTAATTCCTTGGAGGCGCTCATTGCTGATGTGATCTATAAGTCGGGCCCCGAGTATGCTTTTTTCCATCTGTCTTTGAGTTGCTGCGAGTCTTGTTTCAGCAGCCTTTATTAATGCCCAGGTTTCCGCTCCATAAAGAATAGAGGGAACGATGCACATGTTGAAAGGTCTGCGCTTGTGCTTCATAGCGATCTTCTGGGTGGGTGCAATTCTGTAGAAGTTCCAGTTGAAGTAGACTTCATTTTGATATCGCGATTTGCTTGGGCGCGGTCGAAAGCGGCGTATGACGTTAAAAGTGGCGCGTATGAGGCGATGGTCGCTGCCGGTGTTGAAGCTGTTGAGGACGCTCACATCCGTGACACTGCGCATGTCATTCGAGATGATGTAGTCGATTTCGTTTTTGGTGGTGCCGTTGGGACTGCGCCATGTCCACTTGCGCTGC
>NIUQ01001472.1:0-37873 GCA_002796945.1 Plectus sambesii
CATTCATTAAAGTTTCAGTTGTTTCATAGGATGTTTGTCGATAAGCCTTTTGTTTGTTAGTGACACCATTCTATACCTTAATTGCAATATGTAATGAAGCAATAGGGGAAATTTGCGGATAAAGTATCTGAACTTTCTTCTCTATACACGATGGATCTCGCTATGATTCATCGTTCATACTACATGAAGTAAACAAAAAGGCAACCTTCAAAGATGCATAGATTGTAAAAGGAATGCTCTGTTTAGCTACTTGCATTCAGAAAAGCAACAATTAAAACGGTTCGCTAAGTCAAAGCTTCCTAAGATTTAAAGGTGTAGAGGGTTAGGAAATCATTGGACTAATTTATGCAATCGTTGGATGAATTAATGCAATCGTTGGACGCATTTTTGAAATCGTTGGATGCATTAATGAAACGATTGGACGCATTTGTGAAATGATTGGACGCATTTGTGAAACGATTGGACGAATAAGTGAAACGATTGGACTAATTAACGCACGACCCTGTAACTACAGCTAGTCTGTAATTAGTTTGGTCAGCTATTAATAGGCGAGCTTTTCAATTGGTTTCAAGACTGTTCAATAGGTATACCAAAAGTTGAAAGCCAGAGGTGACCAACTGCACGTCAAAGTTCAATGCAAGCTCGCCCAAAGTAACAGACGAGGGGTGGTCAAAAAGTTCGTAGAGCTCGGCACGTGTGGAGTTTTACGAACTTTTTGACCACCCCTCGTATCTCTATCTTTGTTGTATCAACCAGTTACTTTATAGTTTGTCGGAGAAGTGTCCGATCAGTAAAACAAAACGTCCAAGTCAGCGAATGTCCAAGTCGGTGAACTGACCGAGTCCTTATTCCCCCTCCTTACCATTCGACACTGATCGTTTTGACCACCCGAAAAAAGATAGAAAAAATTCTATTGTGCTAATAGTAGTGAGACCAGATTTTCGACGAATATCTTTAAGCCCCAATCAGTACAAAAGCCATACAGCCCAGTTCACTTTTCAAAAATTCTCATAAATTAACATCAACTTGTCAGAGCCAGAAATCGGAATCGAGCAGTTGTTTATTCTGGCATTCTACGAGTGAACAACCTCCATTTATAGATGCGTCTGTTTTTACGGCTGGTCTGGAGCGTTTTGCGATCAAATACTCTGCCATCATGGGGAAGCTGCCGAAAATAATAAATATTGCAAATGTCCTCTCAATTTTCGAGGAAAATTTTGCGATTTTTGCACAAATCCCGAGCACATCTATCCTGATTGTGAAAAAGAAATATATTCTTCCGCACACGATGAAAAAACTACTATCGTTGAATGGGAGACACCCTCTTTTTTTCTTTTTAGCTTAATTTTTATCATCCTCATCTTCCTACTGCGCACATACATAGCTACGTACAATATAAGAAGGTATATCGAAATAAGGAATAAAGCTAGACGGGAACCGGCCGAGGAAGCCCCCTTCGATTTTCGGAATTTCAATCCTATCCTCCATTTTCTGAACTCCTCTGCTCTTTCGACTTCCCTCCCCTCTAGTTCGTCGGTTCTAGCTTTGCACCTGGTCTGGATTATTGATGTTGTTGTCATGATATATACATATACTGTTTACTACAGAAATCATTCAAATGTACGAGTGCAAATGAGCAGCCCTACGCAGAAAGCAGACTCTTCGAAAGCGGAAAAATCACTGGTACACAAATTAATTTATGATTAGACATTATTCCGCTTACTTTAAGAAAAATATGGTTTATTGTAACAATTCAAAAGATAGCGCAAACACATTACTAAGGGGTTTCACGATTTAGGCAGCGAAATTGTAGAGTGAAAGATTGTGATATACTGTAGGACTAAAAATTAGTCGCAGGTATTAATTTTCGCAAAATACGCAACTCGGCCGATTTGCGAATATTTATATCTTCGAAGTTTTATACCATAATTTTGTATCACTAATTTATGAACGGTCTAGTTTGGAGTTTTCACAGTGTAAATATAAGAAATACTGCGTTTTTGCACTGTACGGAACCAGAAAACTTCTTGAGGAATATTACACTCTCGTTACGCTATATTACTGCATCACCATTAGGTAGAACAGGGACCACCAAATAACTAAAGAGGATTTTAAATTGCTGCCAGTTCTGAATCACACAGTCGATTTCGCTGAAATTTTATAGGAATGAAGCAGGTTGGTTGACTTTGTTATTCTATGTTACAAGCTAGTTGGTTCACGCATTCTCTGTAACCCAGCGTTTATATGCAACCTTCGCAATTCTACTGATTTTTCGCCGAATAGGAGACAGGTTATTTATGCTAAGTTTCAGCTGAGTTAAATTATTTTGGGCCAACTTATACATAAAGATATTGTATCGTTATTTTGTATTCAGCGCACAATCAGTATAATTATAATGGCTGCATTTAGACGCTTGGTTACAGAAAATGTGTGAACCAAATAACTTAAAACACATAATAACAAAAACTCAACCAACCTGCTACATTCCTGTAAAATTTCAACTAAATCGGTTGAGTGGTTCAGAAATGATAGCAATTTAAAATCCACTATAGCTACGTCGCGGATCCTGTACTTTGGCACACAGTCAGAACAGGGATATTTTGCCCAATCTCAGGTATGACGCTGCGGAAAGATTACACTACAATTCCATTAAATACCTTCACCTTCCTGCTAATACTTATTTATCAGTTTCTGCCACCAAAACTTGCACCAGCCTAAGAGGGAAAATTGCGAAAGTTAATACTTGCAAATACTAATATCCCTGCAGTAATTCCTTTATTAAAAAATTTAATTTATACACGTCGTATTGGACGAGATTGATATTCTATTAAAATAAGCACATAGCATAATTGAAAGTTTTGAAATGAATTGAGATAAACTTTCTTTTGAAATATATTACGTTTGTTTAGATATCGTTCGAATCATTTTGGTTTAAGCTGTGGCGGGCTTTAGTCCCTCTATTTTCATGTACAAGTGCATTTGTTACAATCCGGAAGATTTGGTTATCGGACGACTTGCCTAATTTTATTGATGTGCCGAACGCCTTGATAACGGTAAGAGTTTAGAATTTTAGTGTTACTGATAATTTCTATTAAAATGCTTAAGTTGCTGTAGGTTACGACTGTAAATGGATCTCTCGATTAGGGTTTCCGGTATCAGTGTCTTTGGTTACAATTGTTTATATTTTTTGCACATCTCAACCAGTTTCAACAAATTTAAAGTGAATATTGAGGGCACACTTGAATTTTTTGATAAAGTTTCAGTTTTTTAATGATAGCATTAATCACAAGTAAACGTACTTCAATATTACCGCTATCATTTGCGATATTTTTGGCGCTTACGCGATATTCAAGCCTCATTTCGGCTGTGACTTCGTGGAGAGCATTTTTTATCACTTGACCAAGAAACATTCCTGTGTTGAAGGAATGGATGTGAAATTCTTTATGTGAAGCTACATCCGTTGTGAGGCAAAAATAATCATGCGTGAATACTGCGAAAGGTTCCATAAAAAATCGCACATGATGGTGAAGTACATTACCGGGTTTTCTCGAAATTACGCCCCCCCCCCAATTTAAGCTCCGGGGGCGTAAATTTGAAAGCCTTCTCGATATTTAGCCCCGGGGCGTAATTTCGGAGTTAAAAGTGTTCATTCGACAGCAGAAAATAGTACTGTATATGTAATTTTTTTCTCGGAATTGTCTCATTGCTATATCAATAAATATGCAAGTAATACTGCATTTAATTGCGAATTAAGGTGAATATGGTCAACTTTCGCTGCTCCAGGTTGCCTAACTTCATGAAAATAATAGCTAACGGTAGTATTTCAACAATGCCAAGTGTCAGTACGTTTCCAGCCATTTCGCGAAATTAAGCCCCGGGGCGTAATTTTGAATTTCACGTGACCACCAAAAGCCGCTTTTTTTTCGTCATTGCCCCGGGGCATAATCTTGATAAACTCCGGTACTTGTCATTTATACTATCATTCAAAATGAAACTTTACAGGTTAGCATGCCTCCACAACTTGCAACTAAAATTTGGTAAAATTTGGTTAAAACATCTTCTCTGCTAACGTTCAATGTTATGGTACGAATTGCTCCCAAATGTTGTGATAGCAAAGAAACTTGTAAAGAGGTTTTTGTTCAAATTTCAACTGTTTCGGTAAATGCGTTTAATTCATACTAAGCATATAGCAATGGCAATTCTCTGCAAAGCATCCAAGTTTAGCCTTTTCTTATCACACGTAAACAGTTTTTGTGTGACAAATCTGCGTTTTTCTGTTTGAGACTAATAAGGCATTCTTTCAGAGACAAGTTCTGCTCTATATTATAGCGATATCAAGTTTATCAATGGTTTTCCTGCTTTGCTTTAATATTGCAATTACTTTACTCCGTCGTTACTGCAATCACTGCCCCTTGATT
Organism: Plectus sambesii; assembly: GCA_002796945.1. Lineage (NCBI taxonomy): Eukaryota > Metazoa > Nematoda > Chromadorea > Plectida > Plectidae > Plectus > Plectus sambesii. The sequence continues at coordinate 4,419 of NIUQ01001472.1, forward strand.
GCAAGAAAGCAAAAGACGGATTGGTTTAAATCAAAAGGGGTACGATCTTTACCGCTCATTGGAACCAGCATTAGTGAGAGACAGTTTAACGGAATTATCTGAAAGAGGGAAGCTTCAACTGTTGTTTGATCAATTAGTCATTTTAAAGATAGTATCGATGAGCTACTAATGATGTATGATAGGATAGCCTCATCCTATCATAAGGTTTACTTTCATAATTAAAACATATACATTCATAAACTTCTTTACCGTCGCTTGAGAAGCAGTTCATCGACATGAGAAGCTTGGAGCGACTAGTTTAGCAAATCTTTTGATACTTAGCTTCTTTATTACTATAATTATTTAAGATTAATTTTCTTAAATAACACATTGTAATATGAATTCCTGAATATTTGCTCCCTCTAATCCAGAATTTCAAATTTTATTTTGTGTCACACTGAATGACGGCATGTTTGCTTAGTTGTACTGTCAAACTTTATCGCGACGAATTGTCAGTGTTGGTAGTTTACTCTATTCTTTCCCGATTTTATTCTATCGTCTACCGTTGTAACAGAAATAACTAGATAATGCGGTAGTCCATGGTGAGAGTGAGATGACTTGGATAAACCGACTGTCTCTTCCAAAGCTATAACAAGCGAGTCTTTTCTTGCGGTAAAAGACCAATATAGCACAGCTCAGTTGACTAACATCACAATGCTTATATTAGAATGACCGTTGAAGTTAGAATTAGATTAGCTACAACTATTAAAGATATATGCAAATATACTTTATTCGCTTTAGACTTGTTTGATTATTGTAATTCAAACCATATGGTTTTTCTGCATCATGGCGATAGCATTCATTCAGACGATAAATATGCCAAGAAATACAATCAGGAAACTACTTCTACATTGCTTGGATCATGAATTGTTGGATATGGATAAGCTACAATTTCATTTACAATGCTGTGGCGTTGTATTAGACAGAGGAATGCTTCATTTTCCAACCGAATGTCAGTATAATAAGGTACGAATATTTTAATGTTTACACGAAAGTCAAAATTCAAATTTGTCGTTCCCTTTGAAGCTTTATATACTGTAATTTATCTTTATAAAAGATGACACAGAAAACGCCTATACTTTTTTGAATGGCTTGTTTTCAGCCAAAACTTAACAGACTACTTTGCCACATTTTTGGCAGTGTTTTAAGTCGTGCATATAACTAGTGATACTCTACAGATCTATACAGGATGAGCACTTGTAGAGCGGTGACATGTAAATTATTTTCAGAGCGGAAGGGTTGCATGACTGCCACCAGCGGCTGGCAAGTAGGGAGGGGAAGGTAAATAGGTAAATTATTTGAGGCGCAGCCTTTAAAATCGGTTCGACAATTCTTGCCTTACTTCAGGTAGCCTAAACTGAAATTGAAGGAGATCAAAACACCAAAAATGAGGTGAAAATATATCCTCGTGCCTCTTAAATGGCGACATATTGGCCTCAACACCAAAACAAGATGTGAACATGAATTATTTTGAAGCGCGAGGAAAAATGATCAATAATTTTAGCTTTCGCACAAATACGCTAGAAAATTTTTTATGCGAGGGCGAAAAATGAATATTTTTGTCCCATGCCAAAGAATTTGTGGAAGCGCCTTGTTTCAGTTTGGAGGACAACACCTCCCAAAAGTCGCCAAATCAGTACTCTAAAATTTTAACTCAGACCATTCGATATACCTTTCCCACCAGTCTCCGCCAAAGCTTCGCTGATGGTATCTTTGAGCAAAAGATTTTACTGCCTACCAACGGTGAACGCATTGGAATAATTAGGTTACTAAGTGTTTTAGAATGCACCAACGGCTCTACAAACGAAATAGCGGCAAGAGAAGGGACAGCGCTCCAAATGCCCCTTTTTTATTGAGAGAAATATTCTTCTCCTCTTGTTCGTGCCGTTTAGACTGCTTCATGCAAGAAATGCGCTGATTAGTTATGATTATTGAATCTTTGGGGCATAATGGTTGCTTTTGCCGCAAACTTCTAACATTATTGAATAATAGGACGCTTCCGATGAAGCGAAACAATGAAATTTTGCTGCAGGGGGAAAGTAACTACAGGGTGGCCCAAAAAACTGTCACTCGATCACAACTTGCTTCAAAATTTGAGTTCAAGCCTGAAATTTTAGGTGAATATGCATCTAATGATGCGCTATTAGTGAGCTAAGTTTAGCGTCATAAGACCTCAGAATTTCATGTTGAGATCCAAGTAAGCTAGCCATAGACCAAGCCTCATTCACTTCGAAAATTCCAAATTTCCTTAGCGCCGTGTCCTTCATTCATCAAAGATCGAATTTCGATGAGCTTTTTTTCTGAGAAAACTATTTTTTACGAAAATTTCTTCAAATGAACCTATGGGATTTCAATTTTACTTTGAAGAAGCCTCTGGTCCTAACACGAAATCCTGAGGTCTTACGAGACCAAACTTTGCCCATTAAGAACTCACCATTGGATACATCTCCACCTAAAATTCAGGCTTGGACTCTTATTTTGAAGCAAGTTGTGATCGAGTGATAGGTTTTTTGGGCTATCCTGTAGTTTATTGCAGAGGAGTCTAGCGTTCTCAGTAATCGCTTATGGTAGCTGCATTTCACTGATATGGGACAACGTTTGCTATCCTTTTTAAATGACGTCTTAGCAGTATCATCATTTATCATTATGCCACATTGATGAGATTCACTTTATCATACGATACTTTTAGTCTGCTAAGTCATGAGCCAGATACCATGTCTCCCAATGTGCCGATATTATGCGCGCAGAATAATAAACTCACGGAGATGGAGCTACTTCGATAGGCTCTGTAGCTTAGCTAAATTTCTGATCATGCAGGCGGCACTAGCTGCGACTAATATTCGGAAAATTACAGACATAGGTTTTAATTATTTAGGTTTTACCGAATTGCACGGATGCGATAGCTGATTTGTTCGCTTTCGAAAATTGGGAAATGGTTCTTCTGCTCTCTGCAGCTTTTGCCATGCAACTTACGCTCATAAAAGCGTTGCTGAAAGCATACGTAATAAAATCCATGAACAGCTTAAGGCCAAATGATGGTCTAGAAACGGACGGCACTTCGTTGGAGCAGAATAATAGCTTAATTACACAACACGATATACCGACTGAAAATGAATCAGTTGTAACACAATATGGTAAAAATGAAACTAATTCTACGGATCCTGCTTATAATGCAGAACCGCATACAATAAGCGATCAGGTAATGTTTAATTTTCATTCTGATTCAGTAAGTGCAATAATTAGCATCATCACGCCTCGCCCCAAAATATTAAGACTGAGGATCGGACGGAGGAGGAAAGGCTTGTTTTTCTGCTGGGCTGAACGACAAATACGATGAAAACTCTCTTACTTACCGTAAATCCTCTAATAATCGCCCTGGGCGATTATTATTTCATAAGGGGTCTGAGAGAACATTTGTTTCTTTCAATCGTCATTTTATTTTATAAAAGCGCTCATAAATACAAAGATTATGCGTTCTCAGTACTAGAATTTGATTAGGAATTCAGTGTTGACCTGCACTGCACAAGTCTTTAAAGTTTTAATCACTCTGAGGGGGGGCGATTATTGGAGGGTGGGCGATTATTAGAGGGTGAGCGATTATTAGAGGATTTACGGTATTTTAATGTTGCGCTTGATAGGGCTTGTTTTTTAAAGAGAGCAAATGCCTTCTTTAGCCTCATACCTGTGCCCCTGCCCTTGAGCATCCATTTATTAAACTCTAATTTAAGGGCATTTAGTCACACAAATACGACCATGAAAATGGTTTTCGAAATCACCCATAATTCAAACGCCCGCTACTTTCTGCGGTCAAATTCATACAACTAACGTAAATGTGAGGCATAATATGCAATTATACTTTTGCATTACCATTATACACTTTGTGGACAAATGAATGAAGACAATGCTATATAGTAATTAATCTTTCATTTAATATTTACATAATTTTATATAGTTGGCCTCAGAGGGCATAGTTGCAAACATTCGTCTATAATCATTTGCTGATCGCTTACTGTAATAAAATAATGCTCTACTTTTATCTTTAAATGTTTTGAATAATATTAACTGAAAAAATCTTGCGTTATTGATGAGACGCTTGTTAATAACGGTTAGTGCGATAACCACGGCACGTTAACAAAGTGCGCACGTTTCGCTACAGCTGTATGATTCAGAGATACAAAAGAATATGAGAAATGATCCAAAGCTAGCGGGATTGCATCACCTAAATTTTGATAATCGAAGAGGTGCCTGTTTAATTGACTGTAGTGAACCTGGGTTTTGGGTGATCAGACCAATCCCAGTTCACTAATGAGATGGGTTTGGCTTGGGGATGAAATTGGATATTCTGGAGGGGTGAGTCCGGTTATCTTCTGACTCAGGCTGTGATAGCCGTGAGTTTTAAGGGGTAGGTAGGACGTTGTGGTTACTGTAGTCAGGTTTCAACAGAGGGCAGGGTTTCAGTACAGGTTTATTCACAGAGTGATGATTACACAAGGTAGCAGCAGGTACACTATTTTTCACACCCCCCCCCTTACACAACAATAGCGTTCTATTTAAACTGATTATTTCACAAGAAATGAAACAAAGGAACCAGTTTGAATCTCTTTGTTAGCACGCAACTAAAGATCATTATGCATCATTATTCGCCAAATTAGTTCCCAAACCAGTTACAAATCTGTTAGTAAACCGTGTCCATCACTGATTACTAATGCAACAGTTATCAATCATCTAGGTACGTTATACCGTACCTAGGTTCACTACATTGACCCTAGCCGAAATGTGAAAGCTCCTCATACCATTTATGGGCCTTTGACGACTATATAAAGAAGCAAAATTGATGACTTCAGACTGTCTTGAGGAAGTAACCTCACCCCTCAAACTCCAACGTGAGACTTACATGGTAGCCCAAAAAATGATAGAATTCCTTATTTCGTGCATATCTTGGCAAGCGGTGCACCAGACACCGCCAAGTTTTAACTGGAGATACCTCTGATGGCTATCTGACTATAGGAAAATTAACAGCTGCCACCATATTCCATGACGCAAATGGATGGTAGGCAATTCTGAGGCGACTTGCTAATACCGTTAGCACTTTTAACGTTACTGCAGAATTGGTCAATATTTTTTATGATTTTTTTGTCGAAGAGCCGTTTATTTTGGATAACTGAGTACAAAAATGGTGACTTATTCGGCAGAGAATACAACTGTTATTGTTAATTACTGGCGGAATCACCGCTGGGCACCAGCAAGATTGTAGCGGCCGTGCGAGACCGAGCCGTTGTTGACGGATAGGGTGGACAAATTGAGGCCCACTTGCATTAATGATCTGATTACTGCTTCATAAGCACTTCTTTGTGATTCGGTTTTGTTGAATTAGCTCATGAAGTTAAGATTTGTGGCAAAAAACGGGCAGTTTGATAGCTGAAAACGCCTCTGTGTGCATGTTCTTAGTGGCTGCGCGCAATAAAGTGCTGTAGTTGAATATTTTACGATTTGCTTTTTCCTCTAGTCAGATAGCTATCAGATGTATTTCCAGTTAAGACTTAGCGGTATTTGGTGCGGCGGTTGCCAAGATATGGACGAAATAAGAAATGCTTTCGTTCTCTGGGCCTCCCTGTATAATGTGCCAACTAATTGAGTAGTAGTGGGAAAAGGAAAAAGTGAATTGAAAGAAAGAAAAGAAAAAGAAAGCTAGTGCACAAGAGTTACAATTCCCCTTAGACCATTCCGGGGCGGTGCCGTCTCAGCAGTACAAAGTCTACTTTCTAAAGACATTGTACACCCCAACGTGTATATGCAAATTTTCGGGAAATAGCGATATCCCAACCCCGTCACTTTCGGGTCCAGTCTGGAGAGAGGAAGCATGCAACCCAATTTTCCGGGTCCAAAGCGAGGCGCAGTCTAGAATTTTTTATTACTTGAAAATTTTTAAGGAAAGCTTGAAGGAAGAAAGCTAAGAACCGCGCAATGTCGCAAGACGATACTCAAGGATTAATGATGTAAGTTCGTCTTGTTGATTTAATTACATCGATTTAATTTTCTGAAGGGAAATCAGATTCGAATCTATCTGTTGGTAGCACAAATATAAACCTCTCAAGAACGAGATCAAATCCCAGAAATACCCACCAACGATGAAAAAGGGCTCGTGAAAATATCTGTGTGCTAATAATCAGTATTACCGAGTCCTCTCGCAACTAGGTTACCCATATTTAAGCTCCCTCCCAAGGTTGAATTTCGAAGCGTTCTCGATGTTTAGCTTTGGGGTATAACTTCGGAGTTTAAAGTATTCGTTCTAAAACATAAAACGGTCCGTTCGTACAATCTTTTTCGAAATCGCCCTCCAAAGCGTACGTAGATACTCATGCAATAGTGCATTTAAGATTGGCTTTTTACTAAGTATCGAGAATTGTTTGGCACAGTAGGCAAAACGTTTTCGGATTTCGGTGAAATTTGGTATACTAGGGTCATTTAGGGTAAAACTTGTGAAAATTATGTCGGATTTTTTCACAAAAGCTTTCGCTTTGAGATGCGGCGGAGATTTAAAAATATATACTTGTTGGGCATCAGCCGACTGTTTTGATTTCTCTATGATTAATGATTCAATTATTATATAATTAATATGATACAAAGGTCGTTTCCAGCTACCATATTTACGGAAATAGTGGCACTGTGCCAGTATTGTTTCAATCCCCTCTGGTCGATGAAATGTTAAAACTTTATCCGCTCATAACACTATTATTTCAACCTCTTGCAAAACATATTTCATCATCGCCAGGACATGAAAAATGGTATTTCTATGAAAGAAATAGCATCATGTTAAAAAACCCCAAAATAGAGCTGTAAAAAATAGTGGTACATGTGCCACTATTTCCGCGTGCGCCACTATTTTAGCGTGTGCCGCCACTATTTCCGTAAGTATGGTATTTTAATTGCTTCTGGTTAGGTACGGTTATTATTAATTGCAGTCTGATAAAACATCGTCGGCTCGATAAAGAGATGTCTATCAAGACAAATGGATTCTTTTGACATGTGTCAGCACGAGTGACATTTAAAGATTACCCTCTTTTTGGAAGATTTGATTGATGATCAGCTAAACTTGTGTTCATGTCTCATTCTCGATGTAATCACCTACACATGCCTAACCTAAACTGTTGCTACTCTGTAGTAAGCGGAGTGGATAGAAAAGTACTTGTGGTGTCTAGTAAACCCTGTTGGATCCTAGTCTTATACCATACCTCCGACTACCGTAACCATCTAGAGACCGACATACTGACAACATAGCGCTCGTCAAAATCGACGTTTTTATATATTAATCGGTGCAGAAGTCAGTGCAGAAGCTGAAAAGTTATGCAATAGAGAAAAGTTGAAGTTTTGAAGTTTTGGTAAAAACTTGTTTGGATGCCGGAGTTGAGCTTCTCATGGATTAAAGTCCTAATGCTGGGCTATCCAACGGCATCACAAAAATGGACAAACTATAGTCATGCACGGGTTGCAAATTGACCCCGAATGTGTTATATACAGTGCTGGGCATAGCGCATACCAGCTTCTACGAGGGGCATTCAAATGAAAACGACAATTTTGTTATAACTCCCGTTAAATGTAACCGTTGCGAATAATTTTTCTGTGGCAGACAGATATGGGCTATAGTAACTGTACAGGTGAGTTATTAAGGTCCATATCTGTCTGCCACAGAAAAATTATTCGCAACGGTTACATGTAACGGGAGTTATAACAAAATTGTCGTTTTCATTTGAATGCCCCTCGTACATTAATTGCAAATCTGTGCGCATCCTCATTCAGATTACTCTCGTCATTTTCCGTCTAATGGCATATGGAAACTTTGATTTCAACCGTGTGCTGCTACATTTCCTTGTAACCATTTTTTTGGTAAATTTGGTATGCATCATCTTCGAGCTCAATTTGCGCCCCTTAGATCCATAGAGTTAGCCAATTTTTACGATGCCATTGGATAGCCCAGCGTTAGGGCTTTAATCGTAGGGAAGCTCAACTTCGACATGTGAACAAGTTTTTGTCAAAAAGGAAATAGCCAAAAAGTTCGAAAAATTCAACTTTTCTCTCTTGCATAACCTTTCAGCGTTTACACTAATTTTACATCTAAGCGTATATTCAGATTCTTCTCATCATTTCCAATCGATTGATGTATAGCAATATGAAAAATTCTGTTTCGTCAGTATGTAAATTTAAACTTCCCGCCGTATCTCAAAGCGAAAGCTTTTGTAAAAACCTAACATCATTTTCAGGAGTTTTGCACGGAGACACCCTAGTACACCTATTTTCAGCAAAATCCAAATTTTTTCAACCGTGCTAAGACTTTGAACAAATATCTCGATGCTTAGAAAAAGTCGATCTTAGTAGCAATTTTGCTCGGAAACGGTTAGCGTGCACTGCTCAATACCGTAAATATGCTTTGTGCGGCAAATGCGCCTTACAGTGCTTCAGTAAGATAGTACCAGGTGGTATTATTGAAACAATACTATGTTACAGTACGTTTCCAGGCATTTCACGAAATTAATCCTCGGTCGTAATTTTGAAATTCTCGTAACTGCCCAAAACTGGCATTTCTCGTCAACGTCCCGGGATCTAATTACGAGAAGCTCCGGTAATTATGATTTCAGAAATAAATAGCGTCATCGTGTCGGGCATTAGCCAACTATTGTGCTCTGAATTAATTTATGTTAGAAGGAAACCTTCGGCTACTTTAAACTATCTGGTTGAAATGTGGTTGGTACGAAAAAGCTCCACCGAACTCAATCGTGGATAATGGAATTGACAAGCTGCAGATCTAAACACGCGGCTAAGTTTACCTGGCGTGTGCCGCCGTGGAACTTTTTTCTACGCGCTTTTTATGTTTGATGCCTGCGATGCTCGTTTGTTGAACGTTATGTATTTAGATGTTGGTTTTGAACACGTTCACATGCCTGGAATATAAGTTGTCGTGATTCGGAAATGAGTGCAGTCGATGGAAAATGCTTGTCAAGTATTGAGCTGTGAATAAACCTAATCTGAACCCTTGTCCTACACTCTTACGAAGAGAACGTCTGACTAGAGATCGACAATCGTTCATTTTAACCTTAACGATAACGCTCAACTTCGCAGTCTCTTCTTCGTTTAGTTAGAGTACGGGGGCAGTAGGGGCGCAGCTTTCAAGTGATCTGCATGTCCGTTCCTTCGCTCCTTCCCTGTCGAATCGTCTCATATTGACACCCTTGCCGCTCGCTTTTGGCCGATTTCTGCTGCTTTCTTCACACTATGCGCATTTGGGCGACATCCACTAGCTTAATACAGCCGTTGATGCACTGTACAGGGCACGCAAAAGCCCCAGACACCTAGATACATTCCAAGCAAACAGTTCGAATTCGAGCAAGATACGATACTAAGCGCGATCTAAACTTCATTATGGGCACTATTTATTTAGGCTGAGGGAGGATTCAAACTACTGACAATTTTAGCACAAAAATAAGCATTTGGCATAGGAGAAGCTTAGAATAATAAAACTGAGCAATAGCATCTCGTTTTTTCTGCGAAAGCTTCGACAGTTCGTTGGTAATACGAAACTCCGCCCACAGACTTATGACATAGGACGCTCTCGTACTTGTGTTGCATAGCAACAGAGGATCAGTTGCCATGCAACACGCTACACTTTATGATGTAATTTTATGGATCAATCATTCAAATTCGGTTCTGATTCCTGTTCTCATCATACGCCAAAATTGTACTATACAGAGTATGTGTATCCGGTACTAACGATCCTGAACCGGAACCTTTAATTAATTATTCGCGCTCCCCAGATAAATAGTCACAATGATACATATAATAGTTAAAATAGGTTACAGCCACTTATTCTGTAGGTAGGATTTGTGGCACCAGTGGCGAAATGTCACGGCGCGTGTAAATGTGAATTGGCACAATTTCTTGCAGAGTTCGCTGTTTGAACGCAAAACTCAATTGATCGACAGGAATCCACGCTTATGCGCAGTTTGCTTGGAATGTATTCAGGTGTCTGGGGCGTCTGCGTGCCCTATATATAGTCGCGCCTACAGCGCACTGCCGCTGGTCGAAAATGCGAAAGGGCCGTCAAAACGCTCATTCAAATACCTCGCCTGTTTTCAGTATTCGCTCGCACTACAACACTGTTAACCACGCGTTGACACATGAGCGACAGAGGAGGCAGTACAGCCACGTACGCCCAGTTTAAATAAAAAGTTCACGATACGTAATTAACATCGTGCTCGCTATTTTCCGGTCTCTCTACCAGCAATTAAGAGGTGCGGGCAGAAAGTCGATTGCTGAATAAATGATTATACATCATCCATGCACAATCAATAATACTAAACCGCGAGACTTGTACTCAATCTTTTTGATCATAATACAAGGTGATAAGAAAGTTTGGTGACAAAGAAAAAAACGAATATCTCCGTCATATATTAACTAAATCGAATGAAAATTTTCATAAACATCAGTTGCCATATAAGTAACAAAATTAACGATCAACATTCAGTGTGACCACCTTTAGCTTTAACAACAGCTTTCGAATGTTCAGGATATTTTTCTACAATTCGACGCAACCTTTCTTCGCTGCTTTTATTCCAAGTCGTCCCACATTAATCCTCTTGCACAGCGCTAACTTTAACGGCGATTCGCGTCGAAAACGCATTTGGCAGCGTATGTAGTCTTCGCCTATTACAGCGCTACATTTTTGCCCTAATACGAACTACGGAGTTTGGGTTGTAGTGGAACTGTTGTTCGTTCGCAGGTTCCGTTTCGTTGTGTTTGACCTGAGCACGGATTAGATCATTTTTGCTCTTCCCAAAATTAACATTTTGTCCTAATACAGGGTATGTCAAAAGTAGTAAACATTTTTTGTCTTTGAATAACTTTTCTCAAACTCATCGAATTGAGCTGAAATTTCATATACTAATTCTTTGATTACGGGAATCATTTTCAAAAAAAGAAATATCCAATTTGGACAATTATTAGCCGAGATATAGCCATTCATACAGCATCACTGGTTTTCAAAAAGATTCAATTTTATCAAGCGTAACATGAAGACTTTTGATGACAAACAACTCTGGTAATATGCAGCCAAATTCAGTGCAGTTTTCGGCATCGCGAAGAGCTCTATTCAACTTAGATTTCCTTTCTTGAACCATAAGAATCAGATCAAAATAACTAATTTTAGGAGCTTTCTGCAAGGACACGCAATACCGCAGTTTCGCGCGTTTCTCATTTAGTCTGCGTGCGTTAAAAAAGCGAGTACCGGAGTTTCTCGAAAATAGGCCCCGGGCTTATTTACGAGAAATAGCATTTTCGAGCCTCGACATTTTCCTCTAAAATACGCCCGGGGCTTATTTTCGAGAAATGCAGAAAATGCAGTATTTTGCCCCCGATTCGTTGAAATTTTCACACGCGATCATCATCACTATTAAGCAGTAGCTGCAATCCATCAATACGTTTGTGTTGTGCCAATAGGGATGTCGCCACGATTAGCAACAGAGACGGTGTTTATTTGTTGGTGGTTCAGTGGTGGTGTTTTTCTCTTTGCTTCTTGTGCGGGAAAGACAGGTGCCACAGTCCTTCTTTTATTCAACCACACAAGACTACAGTTTAGAAGGCAATGGCCTATGAGTTGAGACACACAATACTGTTCCAACTACGGGTCTGTCGCCGTATTCGGTGTAACAGATATCGCGAACCGGGCAAACTACTTCGATCGGCTTGCGCGGCGGTTCCTTTCCGTGTCTGAGGTGTGCGTTCGTCCCGCTAATCTTACAACTCCTCGGGGCGCNACTACGGGTCTGTCGCCGTATTCGGTGTAACAGATATCGCGAACCGGGCAAACTACTTCGATCGGCTTGCGCGGCGGTTCCTTTCCGTGTCTGAGGTGTGCGTTCGTCCCGCTAACCTTTCAACTCCTCGGGGCGCACGTGTCCTACGCGCGTGTAAAGCAAAGGTGCGTCAACTGGCTTAGCGAGAGGGGCGGGCAATCAGTCAGACCACCCAAGATACGAATGAGGTGCAATTAGCTTAACATGTAGGCTATATCTCCGCGCGCAGCAGAGGCAAAAAACACATCAATTAGCCAGTCGGCACAAAGCGGGGCTCAAAGAGCGGCACGCGAACTCACAGTCAAGCGGAAGCAATAGAAATAGCACAGAGGTAGGGAGGTGGTTAACGCTCACCTATGCTAGCAAGATTCACTTGATCCATTGAAACATTCTCGATCTAAGCACAATGCGTTATCATTCTTACTTAGTTATCGCGAGTCCTACAAACTTCGCGACACTCCCCGCGGAGAAGGAAATTCTCTATACCAGCATTCTCATAACCTTCATCATAACAATTCACGACAAATAACATAAGTCACGATATATGATGGGGTATAAATTCACCGATATAAATTCCACCGATCAATATAGCAGATTCGACCTTTACGATCGCGGAGATTTACCATATCAATAAATGCGGGGTAGACAAAGGCGGCCCTGAGCCGCAGCGGCTGACCTGCGCGCGCGCCACAATCACTATTCTAACGTACAAAGTTCTTTAATTTGCTCACTCAGGATAGTCCCGTAGTCTCCTCAGATATCTTTCTTTGGCTATCCACTGAGCACTACTAATAGCGATACAGTAATACAGAGTAATTTATTTATTTATTTTTTCAGACTTCTTTGGTTGAGGATGTTTTGTTCTCTTGTTGTGGTTATAGTTCTAATCTTGACAGTGTTTCGTTCTTTTCGTCGGAGGTCTTTTTTTTTCTTTTGAAATGTCCGTAAGGTGAAAGATGCCGAAGTAATTGTAGGGTGAGGCAACAAGTAGTGTGGATAGAGAGGTACATAGGGAGGGGCAGGTATAAGCTTGAAGGGCGCGGTGATTTACAGCAGCAATAAATGTGAGCCAGACACTCGTAGCAAGGCAGTTATGGGCCCTCTGTTTACGCTTCCGTTCCCATCGAATTTTTGTTAGCATCTTGATGACCTCCCCCTTCAGGAAGTTCGAGTGGATATAGCAAATTGATGGGTCGATTGATGGTAGTTTTGTTGGAGAGCAAAACCTTTGCCGAGCGAGTGTTTTCATCTTTTCCTTTCTTTAATTCAATGATTCTTCCGAGTTTCCACATTCCTCTTGGTGTTCCCTCTTCTTTTACTAAGACTATTTCTCCCCTTTTTGGCAGTATCTCAGCCTGAATTCGGGGTCCTTTATGAGTAGTTTGCGTTCGTTCGCGCAGGCTCAACAAATATTCGTCATACCAGAATTCCCAGAACTTGTCCAAATTTTTCAAACTTTTCTTCCACATTTGTAGCAGTTTCTGTCTTGACTCTAGTCCTGGTGGTAGGTATTCTTCATTGTCATGGTCTTCTTCTAAGGGAGGAATTCCTATTTCTCCTTTTGGTAGTAGGAAATCGATTGGGCGCAGGACTTGTCTTGATTCAAAATCTTCATATAAAAATGTGAGGGGCCTTGAGTTTAGCACTGCTTCCACTTCCGGCAGTAACGTGTAGAATTGTTCGAATTTCAGACATTGTCGGCCAATTGTTTTCCGTAGGGCTTGTTTTACGATACCCACCAGCCTTTCGTAAAATCCTCCTTGCCATGGCGCGTATTCAGTTATAAAATGCCAGTCGATTTTTTGTTGAGCAAAGTAGTTGGTATTGTTTTCATCATTCCATATGAGCGACCAGGCAAGATCCATTGTTTTCTGCGTCAGTTTGAAGTGTGGGGCATTGTCAGAGATAATTTTTTCGGGTCGTCCTCGACGTGCAATAAATCGTCTTACACAGTTTAAAAATTGTTCCGCTGTGAGATCCATGATGGGCTCCAGGTGGATTGCACGGGTAGCCATGCATGTAAACAAGCAAATCCAGACCTTTTTCTTTTCGTCTTGGACCTTTATCCATAACGGGCCGAGATAATCCAATCCAGTATTTTGGAAAGGTCTTGCTTGACTCGTTCTTTCTTCAGGTAATGATGGCATTTTTGGTAGACTGTAAGGGCCAACCATGTGTTTTCGACAGAGGAGACAACTTCTTATGGTTTTTTGTACTTCAGCGCGGCCTTTCGGGAGCCAAAATTCTTGCCGTAATTGCGATAGTGTGTGTTGCACCCCGCTGTGCAGCACTGCCTTGTGCCTATCCATAATAATCAGATGAGTGATCCAGCATTTTCTCGGTAATAGAATGGGATACTTTGTACTGTCTTTAATATCTGCGTGAGATAACCGGCCAGAACATCGCAAGATTCCTTCGTCATCCATGTAGACTCCTAACTGGTCGATTAACTGATTTTTCTTGTTGAGATTTAGTGAATGGAGTAAGGAGGGAAAATTCTGTCGTTGTGTTTGGTGGAGAGTAAATGTAGTTGCTGATTTGATGTTATCCGAATTAATTTTGTCATTTTCTTTTAGTTGGCATAAAACTTGTAGTTTGTCTTTCATTTTTTCTTTAGTTCCTTCTGTCAGTTTGTTCCAAATTTTTCGTTTAAGAAACCATAAGCAGCGGATTGTGACTCTCAATAATCTTGGCCATGTCGATACACGAGTAGCTTCAATCAACGGCTGAAATTCTTCCGCGGTTTCTATTGCTGCCAGGGTTGCTTCATGGAAGAATTTTGAGCCTTTGATTTCGTAACTAATTTCCTTGAGAATATGAGGTTGCCCTTCAGGCATATTCCATTCAGGCCAGTTTTTTACAGTATCTTTCAGCCAGTCCGGTCCATACCACCAGAGATTCGCCTCGTTAAATCTCGTTGCTTTCGTGCCTCTTGTTGAGATGTCTGCCGGATTTTCATGAGTAGAGATGTAACGAAAGTGTATGTCTCCATTTTGGCGAATTTCTTTTACTCGATTTTCCACGAAGGTGGATAACGGTTTTGCTGACTGAATCCAATGAAGGACGCACTGGGAATCCGACCAGAGAATTTTCTTTTCAATTGGGAGTTGAATCTGCTCAGCCACAAATTTCATGGCTCTTACTCCAATTAAGGCAGCCAAGAGTTCCAGTCGAGGTAGGGATATTTCTTTCTTAGGGGTGAGACGATTTTTTGAGAAGAGAAGTTGGATCTGAGCTGAATTTTCTCCACTTACGCGGATATATACTACTGCCGCATAGGCATCTTTGGAGGCATCCACAAATGTCAGTAGTTGATATCTCGCCTTTGTAATACCAGATGCAATATGTCGTTGTACAAAGAAATTGGGGTTTTGTTCCCAATCTTTGATCATTTCATTCCAGTTAATAACCAAGTTTTCAGGTAGGGGGTCGTCCCATTCATATTTATCCTTCCATAGATTTTGAAAAAAGATCTTTCCTTTGAGCATTATGGGTGCCAGCAGGCCCAGTGGATCGAATGTGCTGGCGATTGTATGAAGTACTTCTCGTTTAGTTACTTGAGGTGAATCAGCGGGTTTTGCAGAGATTGATATTTGAAGGGTATCTTCTTCTGTGTTCCAAAGAAGTCCCAGTACTTTTGTTTTTGTTTCCTTGAGTTTGTCGTCATCTGTGAAGTAATCTCGGAGTTCTCTCGAGTTTGAAGTCCATTCTCGCAAGTTCATCAACGCTTGTGAAAAAAGTTTCTTGGTTTCATCATAGAATCGGCGGGCTTCTTCCACGGTTTGCGCTCCAGTTAGGACATTGTCCACATATATGTTCTCTGCCAATTTGAGTGCCTTTTCACTTCCGTTTTTCTGTAGATGGTATTGTAGTGTGGCGCTAAGCAGAAATGGGCTTGATATTACTCCAAAGGTGACTCTGCAGAACCGGTAAATTTGAATGTTTTCTGATGAAAAGGGTTTCTTTGGATCTTTCAGCCAGATGAAGCGAGTCACATCCCGATCAGCTGATTGCAATCCGATTTGTAGGAAAGCCTTTTCAATATCCGCCGTCATCACGATTGGGTCCTTTCGGAATCTGAGTAGGAGGCCGCATAAGTCCGGCAACATCACTGGTCCTCGGTAAAGGCAGTCATTCAGACTGTTGCTGTCTTTCTTCACTTTGGCAGAGGCATCGTAGACGATTCGTACCTTCGTAGTTGCTTTCAAGGGTGTGATTACGGGATGATGGGGAAGATAGTGCTGGATCGGTCCAGTCTCTGTTTCCTTTTCAACCTTTTCGATGATCTCCTTTGTGAGTTGATCTTGTATGATATCATCATACTTCTCAAGGAGTTCAGAATCTCTGCTAAAGCGCTTCGTCAGTGACTTTAGTCGGCCGTAGCATAACCAATAATTTTCCGGTAGTAGAGGCGATTCGGATTTCCAAGGCCACTTGACGTTATATCGACCGTTTTCAAATCTGATAGTGTCATGGAGTTGTTGTAGAGCAAGTTCATCATCTTTTGTTTCCGGCGAATCTTTTATTCCAATTGCTTCTAAATTCCAGAATTCTTCCACATTCAATGCTGCCATCTTTGATTGCTTAACAATAGGGTTGAAACTCCACTCTTCCTCGAGATGAGTTAGTACAGCATACGTATTTGAATTTTCGGTTATTTCTTTTGTTTCTTGTTTCCCCCCAATGAGTAGACCGACCTTTGAAGGAATCAGGAAAAGTCCGGAAGGGCACTTTAGGGTTTCCTTTGGCTCAAGAAATTCCCAGAAATAGTCTGAGCCTATCAGTATGTCTGGCACGATGGCTTCGTTTTCCGTTGGTATATCATCTGCCAGATCTCCCGATGAGATTTGTTGAAAGATGTCAAAATCGCTATCCTTCAGAGCCTTCCTCTGCAGTTTTTTCGTCAGCATCGGAAGTGCACTTGCCTGAATTGTCTTGGTCGATCCATCTTTGAGTATAACTCCAACTCTCACCGTGGAGCTTTCCATCTGTTGCGGCTTGTTTGAAGCAAATGTGTAGATTGAGAGCATGTTTTCCCCTTCTTTCTCCAATTTCAATTTGTCTGCCAATTCTTGAGTGATGAACGATCTCTGACTCCCACTGTCAAAGAAGATGTGCACCGTGACTGAATCTCCTTGTTCAGGTTTCATTTTTGGGTTGCGCACTGTGGCTTTAGCCGTTAGCAATACCACTTCATGATTCTTTCCTTGTGGTGCCATTGATGTCTTCATCACAATATTCTCTCCCTCTCTTTCATAGTCTTTTTCTTCCCATTTTATTTCTTCCATTAAGGCGAGGACTTTTGTCGTTTTATTTGACGTAGGATTTTCTTTATCCATAGTTGATATCAGTCGCGGGGTAGCTCGCTCAGAGTAAGGGTTGTTAATTGCTGATGGAGGATAGTGTGCACATAGGGCGCGGTTGTGTTTTCCTTGACAATAATGACATGGCCATGTAGAACGGCAGTCCCTTGCCGTGTGTCCTAGCCGAAGACAGTAGAGGCATAATTTCTTTTCCTTTGCCTTTTCTTGACGTGCTTCGAGTGTATTATACTTCATGCATTGATCATTGAAATGATTTTCGCCACAGAACGCGCATGGATAACGCGTTCCTCTGTTAGCTGCAGGGTTCGCATTTCTCTTGAGTTCCGTTGCCAGTGCGGTAAAGGTTTCCACTAAAGCGTCCAACTTTCCTTCAAGCATTTGTTTATCCTTGGGAGCAGGAAGCTGATGTCCATTTATTGATGTCTTGTGCTCAGTCTGAGGAACTCCTTCACCATCATTTAGCTCTTCTTCATTCGTCAATATTCCGAACGCGTTCGTAGGGAATTGGAATTGTCGCTTTGACTTAACTGGTTGTGTTGTTTTTTGTTCTTCAGATGCGGAATATTTCACGACTTCAAAAAGATCTTCACGATTGCACACGATATCTTCTAATACGGCTCTTAACTGATCCATTGTCCAATCTTCTTTTTGTGGCTTGCCTTTTCCAACTTCCCATATAATACTGTTCGGCAGCTTTTCCATGAATTGAGTGATCAGAGTTTCTTGATCGAGATTTTCACCCATCGCCTTTAATTGTCGAGTCACACGATCCATTCCTGTCAGTGTGCGACGTAAATCTTCCGTTTTCTCCGTCGCCTTTGGAATATTTCGCAATTGCGCATAGAGCGCTTTTCTTATCTTCTTGGTTTTTCCGAATCTTTCTTTCAGGATCTCCTTTGCTATTTCATAGTTGTCGTTACTTTTTGTAATGCCATCGAGAGCTTCAAATGCATCTCCAGTTAACTTGCTCATTAAGTAATTGAGCTTCTGGACCGGCGAAATCTCTTGGGTATGGACTGTCGCTTCAAAGGTGTCCCAGAATCCAGCCCATTTTAGTGGATCTCCATCAAAGATCGGTAGTTCCAGCGTGGGAAGGTTCACGCATTTTGACGCAGAGTTGAATTGCGTGACGCCTTGTTCAGTGACGAGTGGTTGCATCTTTACTCTCAGCGGCATAGGATTCAAGAGATGTCCTTGCAAGATTTCTGCTTCATTGACGCGAGATTCGTGTACTATGATCGCTTCCTTTGCTTCTTTCATAGTATCGAGGAATGACTTGTCGCCCGTCGTCATTTTGTTGTATTCTTTTTCTTCCTCTTCCAGTTTCTCGCCAGAAAGTCTTTCCATAATTTCTCCCCATTCTTTATTTAATCGGTGCAGTGTTTCGACTCCGTCCTTGAGTTTCTGAGCGTCATGTCGTATCTTCATTTTTGTGTTATCCAGAGCTATCATATTTTCTTCTCTTGTTAACTCTGGATTAGTGGATGGAAGCAGTTCTTCCATTTTGTCCAGATATTCCACGATTCGCGCTCGCGTCTGTCCAATCAGACGTCGCGTCGGTCCTGACATTTTTCTTCACTGCAATAGCTTTCTCCTTTTTTCTTCACAAATTTTATGTAATGCAGACTGCTTGTCTACAGCCTCAGTAATTCCAACCGCCGTCGGATTTTGCAGATAATTCTCTTGAATGTCCTTCAGAAGCGGTAAGCTGCTGTCGAACCTAGAAGATTTGCTGTCGATGTCGATCAGATGATCAGAGCGCTTTGCCGCTGCTTTCTTTCGACAGCTGAGTTGACTGTTAGTGCCACCGTAACAGTCAAAATAATACTTTCTTTCTTCTATTTTTTCCTTTTTTCTTTCTTTCTTTAATTCTTTCTTCAATCTCTTTCTTATTTCTTCAATTCTTCCTTCACTTTTCTTTTTATTCCTTTTATTCTTTCTTCTATTTTTCACCGAGATTTTGTTTCCCGGCCGATGCACCAATTCTGTCGCCGCGATTAGCAACAGAGACGGTGTTTATTTGTTGGTGGTTCAGTGGTGGTGTTTTTCTTTTTGCTTCTTGTGCGGGAAAGACAGGTGCCACAGTCCTTCTTTTATTCAACCACACAAGACTACAGTTAGAAGGCAATGGCCTATGAGTTGAGACACACAAGACTGTTCCAACTACGGTTTTGTCGCCGTATTCGGTGTAACAGATATTGCGAACCGGGCAAACTACTTCGATCGGCTTGCGCGGCGGTTCCTTTTGGTGTCTGAGGTGTACGTTCACCTCGCTCATCCTTTAACTTATCGAGGCGCACGCGTCCTACGTTGGTGTAATAGCAAAGGTGCGTCAACTGGCCTAGCGCGAGGGGTAAGCAATCAGTCAGACCACCCAAGATACAAATGGGATGCAATTAGCTTAACATGCGGGCTATATAGCCGGGCGCCGCGGAGGCAAAAAACACATCAATTAGCTGGTCGGCACAAAGCGGCGGTCTAAGACAGCACGTTAGCTCACAGTAAGGCGGAAGCACCGGTACTAGCACTGAGGTTGGGAGGTAGTTACCGCTCACCTATGCTAGCAAGCCTCATTTGATTCATTAAAAACATCCTAGATATAAGCACAGTACGTTACCATTCTTACTTAATTATCGCGAGTCTTACAAACTTCGCGACAACAAGAGCCCGTTAGAAAGAACGTGGTCCATAAGATTAGCAACTAAAATCTGGAAGGATTTGAAGTTCTGAATGAAATTTCACAAAGATTTTATCAAAGACTTCTCAAAACTCCTAGTCTTTTCCGACCAAGTTTAACTATATTTTTCATCGCATTATTGCTAATATTGAATTTAAATAAAGGCCAGTAGCTTGTTGGAAAGAGCAAGTATCATTTAGTCAAAGTTTAAATCTAAAGTGATTTGAAGGTCTCAGTCAAATTCTGTATACGACTTTCTAAAGGATTTTCAAGGGTGGAAAATGGCAGAAATGAGAGCATAGCACATGAGAGCCACGAAATCGGTTGAATATCCTGTATTTACTGCTGAACTGATGAGCGAAAAATGTCGGTAATTGAGACAGTTTTTGAAGGGCTATCGAGCGGTATGCAAATTTTTATGATTGGAGTTCAGAGCTCTTCCCCAGGCTTCATTAAAAAGTTGTACCAGAACTTATGCCGCACCCTGTAGTAACAGAATTGCCCCCATCGTCAACAGCAAATACTTTAATTTATAACGCTGTTCTCATTCAAAAAGTATCAGAAATCTTGCTGATCCGCGTACACATTCCATCTAACCCGTTGCTCCTCAAATTTGTCACATCACTATCTTATGCAGAATCACAATGGCGTTGTTGTTAAAACTGATGAGGAGAAGTCTTATGATGCTTACAAATGAACCGAATCATAAACAAAAAAGTTAAATTTCTAGCTCTAATGCAGAAAGTCTTTCAGGTGCTTCTGGAGACCTTTCGCTTCAGCTCTTTGGTGACGCTCAGCCTGCCTCATTCAACCATGGAGGACACGACTCTGCGCGGTTATTTCATCCCCAAAGGGACGACCATATTCTCCAATTTGTTCGCGCATCATTACAATCCTCAATATTTTCGCGATCCAGAGTCCTTCAAGCCCGATCGATTCCTGACGGCCGATGGCAAACTTGGTATGAACTTGATTGGCTACTCGCTTATGAATCACATCGATATTTTTAAGAGCGTTCCCTACCGTTTAATCCAATTCTTAATTTCTGGGATTTTCATCAATTTTGATTTAAACTGTTTGAACGAATTTCGGCATGAGATGCTGGTAAGAGTGGTAATACATAAGTAAAGTATTATCGATTATCTTGAACAAGCGATTACTTTGCATCTGACGAATTTTTGACAGAGACCCCTAATAAAAAGTTCGTGCAGTTAGGATATGTACATTTACAGATGCTGATAAGGCCCAGCTGGTGATTCCATTCGGTGTTGGGAAGCGGCGATGCGTCGGCGAAAACCTCGCCCGCCAAGAACTCTCGCTGCTCATCGGTCGACTGCTGCAGCAGTTCGAAATTCGCCAGGACCCCAACAATCCTGTCAACGTTCGCGATGGAAAGACAGGCTTTACTCGCGCTCCAATTCAAACTCCGCTCATATTTAAGAAGATGGCTCTTTAATCGTCAAGTATGTAAAAGTAACTGTTCTAGGGGTGTTGTACTGCGTATTGATGCAATTCCGTGTAGCGACAATGCAATCATTGTATGTATGCTGACTTAATGAGCGACCGAATGTTGTCGTAAATTACTAGACCGTCGAATTAATGGTACGAAATGATATCACTGAATGCGCGCTCTATCGATTTTATTCAACAGGAGTGCATGTAAATGTCGACAGACGGCTAAACTGCTCAATTAAAAAGAAGCAAAATTAAAGCGCACGATTATCAAACAAAGACTATTGAGTCGTAAAACATGATCCATAAGCAGCACTGTGCATTCACAAATAGGATGAGAAGTAAGGACATCGTAGCAATCATATTCAAGAAATTCACGCAGCCAATTTAAATTCTATGAACAGTTGGGGAGAGGACGCGTCGTCGGGTACCTTGTTGAAGATCCACACGATGGATTCGTCCCCGTAGAACTCCGTCACGTGAGCATCGTCCGGCATGATCAGTTTACCCAACGGTTTCTCGAGAGACGCGCACACCATAAGTTCACCACTGCAGTTTTTCTGATCGTTGCGATATCTCTGAAATATAGACAAAACTCAAATATGATATTTTCTTATGAAGGATATTCATTCAGCGGAAAAGTATTAAGAATCGGTAAGTCAATGACTTACATAAGGGGCAAGAATTTGAAAACAAGATCAAATATATTGAGCTTCCGTCAATATCGACACGGTAGCACGAGTGTTGCCAACCTCTGTGAAATTGTTTTGGGAGGAACCGTGATTGTATTAGGTTCTTACACGACGCAAGAGTGTATCTCTCGTACAGATCACCGACTGCCGTACATCTTACTAATATACATTCTGTCGTGCGAGAGAGAACATCTTCTCTTGGCAGACAAATGGACTGAAATTATTGCGGGTTAGAGCTGACTTTCGCTTGGCGGTTGCCGATTTGGTAGTTCAGTCTTTAAAAAAAAGTGATATAATTAGTTAAGGAATTTTTTGAGAAGACTTCTCGGGCAACCTAATAAATGTTTTTGCGAGGAAGAATACATCTTAGACTGAATAAGGCAAACGGCTTTGAATGCCGATAGCGCCTCTTTCTATCAATTTACGAACGTAAAATCCAAGACACAATTATCATTCTTGTTGAAAATGGTGTTTTAGCATAGAAATATGGCCTCATATTTGCCAACTACGGTGCCTAACTCGATTTCTTCTTCCTCGCGAAGAAATTCTGACGGTAGGTACCATAATCGAGTAAGCAATAACGAACGAAAAGAGACGTTCAAACCTGAATGAATCGATAGACGCCATGAGGGGTGATGCGTTCATATTGGAGAACGAGGTGAAACTCGTCGGTGAAGGGAAAGCGATCAAGGGTGAGGTCAGTGAGACCGACGGGACTATATAAGCAGAGCGCTCTGAGACAGCCGTTGGTGATGATGGGCGCGAACAAGGCATCGGTGTTGAGGCCACGCTCAAAGGCAACGTATCTCTGGACCGAAAGCGTCTTCAGGCCGGACGAGCAGAGTGAAAATAGCTCCTTCAGTGGTTCTTTCGGAACATCCAACATGGGGCACTAAAAAGGCACCTTAGGGTTATTGTAATCATGGGAATAGTGGCACCCGTGGAAATTGTAGTAAATGTGGAAATAGTGGTAAATGTGGAAATAGACATGTACCTACCACCGGTAGGGAAATTTAACTTCCCCGCGAGACTCTACATTCATGCGTTCGCGTGATGAGAGCGAAATGCTATAATTTGTTTGATAATATACGGTATATGCTAAATTGTCCTACTTGCGTTAGCCACTTGTACGAAATAGTGGTACACGAACCACGATTTTTGCAGCTGTGATAGGAAGCTTTTCAACATGATGCTGTTTTGTTCATAAAAATAAAATTATCCATGTCTTAGTGATGATGGCATGTGTTAAACAGGAGATTGATATAACCGCGATACGGATGATAACAGTGGTAACATTACATCGTAGAGAGGTGGTTGAAATAATAGCGGCACAGTGCCACTATTTCCATAGATATGGTAAGCTATGGCGACTGTTGCGTGTCGTGCACTCAAGCTGGTCCTCAGTAAAAGCGCGGCCAATCTTCCAGAATATACACAATCATCCAGCAACAGGATATCACCATGTGGACAAATGGCTCCACGTGATCCAATCAGATTTGGTCCCTGCATAACTCCCCATTAGCTTACGATTTTTACGCCCATGGCGTTTGCAGATTTCACTTAAATACGAGTAGGCAGGTACAAAGAAAGAAAGCAACCTCAATTTCGATGTTCGTCATGCAGAGACATTTCTGCTTCGCGAGATGAATCAGCGTATTCACAAAATTCTTCAATTCGAAGCGTACATCAAACTGCAGCTCGTAGGTCAATCTTTGGTGACGGAGCAGCACTGCCAGCGAAGGTCCCTTGTCATTTCGACTGCCATCTAGATTCTCGCATGTTCGTTTGACATCCTCTAAAGAAAAATAGTGTATTCCCAGTCCTCTCGCAAGTATTAGTAGTGGCTGCTGGTGGTGTTAGGGCTGAACAGGACGTGTTTATTCCACGATCGACCTCCTTACAATCTGTCGTAGAGCGCGGTCGGACTAGCGATACAGTTTGGTTATGCCCATGATATCATTCTTTGGCTCATTCTTGTTGCTTGCTCTCTCAGAGATCGGTCTGTTCCCCGCTGCCCTCTCTCCCTACACCTCCTTATCTTTCCCTATTACACGACCGCTCGCATTGGTGCAAATATTTGTCTTAAACCCCAACACAATCCTCTAATGCAAGAGAGCAATCGAAAGGCAAGTTCTCAGAGGGCGAACACACAATCGATACATTGATCAAATGAATCTTAGTCGATCACTCCATTTTTTGTTCAACCGCCGAGTGATTGCATTCCGATCGTTCTCTTGTATTAATAAATTGTTAGGACGTTGGTCGCTGAATAAGCACACGCCGTTGAGCTCCAATTGTACCTACACCGACTCCTAATATATTCATTTTAGCTAGAGGTAACTATAACTCTCCTTTAAAGGATAATAGAGTGTATAATGAACGAGACAGCCAATGCCAAGGTCGGACTAAGCGCAAAACATTTCAGTTTAAGTGAGTAGCGACATTTCTACATTCATTATCATTATGCTATTCAATATGCTTTCAAACAACACTTGCTGTTCATATGTTAAGCATGATATTGCCTTCTAAATTCTTAACTTAAGTACAGATGTTTGAACTGAATAAGGTAACATTCTGCCTAACATGCCGAGTAACACAGCCTGCTTTGGAAGTAAATATATATTCTATTATAATAAGACCACTTTCCACTTTAAAAAGGACACTTTTCAACATAAAGAGAACGTTTCTCATACTGATTCTAAAACGTTCACTTCCACTTTGATTTGAAAAATGTCTCTGTTAAAGTGAAAACGGTGTGGATATATATAATAAATAAATGGTATTCATGGTATGTTAAATATTACTTTTATGATCAAGTGTACGCGATAGAATGACTGAAGAGAAAGCTGTACCCGGAATTAACATTTCACCTACCGTTAACCTCCCTTTTACGAGCGCAAAGTGCAGCAAATGATTTTTACACCCCACTGTGTCGAAAACTGTGCGTTATCACATTTAAGTAGGACAATGTACAGGTAGCGTACATTAATCACTTGCTGCATTTAATGCAAATCAGGCGACATTATTTCGGTTGAATATATAGCCGTTACCGTTTAATTTTGTAAATTTATCATTCAATCTCAAAACTTTTCAGGAAAAAACTGAACGGGTAAAATTATAAAATTTAATGGCAGCGGCTATAAATTGCGGCCACGAGCAAACGCACCTGCACTGATGCGGCGGAATTCTGCAAAATCGAACTCGTCTCTACAATAGCGATTGAAGATGAGGTAGTTGAAGTCTTGCTTGGGCAGCTGAACAGCGTGATCGCTCAGCAGACGATGAAAACGACGCGAGACAAGATGAAGTTGGGCGTAGTATTCAGGCGACACTTGTGGAAGAATGTGACGAACCAGAATCAAGGGAGGAAGACTCGACAACACGTCGCTCGGCTGAAAAACGCTATCGTCTCTATTGTACAGTAGGATTCGTTCATGCCGGTAATTGGGAAACCGGCATGTTTTGACCGGTATAAGTGAAATATTGGTATATGCGAAATATCTGTATAAACGAGATATCGGTATAAAAGAAATATCGGTATAAGCGAAATACCAGTATAACCGAACTTTTTAATATAAGGATATATACTTTGGACCGACAGTCTTGACGGAAATAATTGAAATAGCGGTATAACCGAAACCGCTATAAGTGAATTTCACAGTATACCCAGTACTCCCGCAGGTATTAGGGGTCGGTGCTGGTGCTGCTAGGGCTTAACTGGATGTGCTTATTCAGCGATCAACTTCCTAACAATTTATTAATGCAAGAGAGCGGTACGAACGCAACTGCGAGGTAGGCGAATATAAACCAAATGGGTGATCTAATGAACCGAACATAATCCCTGACTGCACGATGGGACGGTCCCCATACAGTCAAGGGCTTATATACCGTGGGTCAAAGGGACCGGCCAAAAATCCACGGTATAAAGACCCCCACGGTATAAAGCCGCCTGGTACAAAATGAACCGTAGATGTTTTATTTACAAATCACTGTGACAATATACCCACGTAATGTCACAAACAGTAGAGAGCACTAGAATTAGTTCGCATTTGCTGTGAAAAAATCGGTAATCGACGGTGGCATAGTAGACACAAGGAGAACGACAGGAAAGAGGGAGAGAGAGTTGCCAGTAAAGCGCGCAGTAGAGCGAGATGCGGGGAAATGACACTACGACTCTCAAGGAGGAAAGACTCTGCCAAAGCAGTGAAAATTAGCCTCCATTGGGACAATACATGCGTCGCTCTAATGGACAGAGGGGATGCGGGTCATTTGATCATCCCTACCGCGCGAAGGCTACCAACAGCCAGCGCCAAAAATGACCGACGTTATAAAAGCCCTCGGATCAGTACTAAAGTCGATCTAGGGACCGGCCAAACACCCGCGGTATATAGACTCCCACGGTATAGAGCCCCACGGTATAAAGCCACCTGGCTCCTGTACAAAACATAGTACACTTTGTCGGGACCGGCCAAACACCCACGGTATATAGACCCCCACGGTATAAAGCCCCACGGTATAAAAGCCCTTGACTGTACTTCCATTACAGCATCAAACATACTTAGCAGAGAACTGAAGTCACAATTAGCTGAAAGGAATCTACCGTGTACTGTTTTAGCTACGTATGACAGCACTAATTAGCGGTAAGTTAATTACAATAAAAGCAGATATGATAAGCAGCCAGATTGTCATAAATAACTGACAACAATATACAGTATAATTCATTCAGCTACAGATGGTCGCAGTTCCTATTTTAAAATTCCATGTGGCGGAGCTTGCCATTCGATTATCAAGAATGCATTTTCAATTCTACATTTCGCCTTTCAAAATAGGCTTTGAAGTATGTTACGCGCCTTAAAGACCTATCTAGTGAAACAATATGGAATTGATGAAAATGTTTGAATTCTATAGCTCAAATTTGTTCTTATCTACTTTAATAAAGACATGAGCTTGTCAAAAAGTGAAAGCAAAAATCTTACATCGATTGACTCTGAAGGATTGTTCTTAATGTTAGCCTTTCTCATCGATTTTCTCAGCCTGCCTCGGAGACACTGAGCGCCGATGTTTGTCTTTTCACGCCATACATTTTTTTCTTCCTCGCTCATCTCCATCCACTCTGCACGCGCCGACTTTCCCACGTTCTTATCGCCACCAAATCCATCATAAAACCGACTCCGCTTAGCATCGAGCCAAATGCGAAATGCCGTCTGATAGGCGTCCACCGGCATTTTCCGTTCACCGCAAAATCAGAGCTAGAAAATGGAAAATTATTCCATAAATAAACGGGATGCGAGTGTCGACTGCCTCCTCGACTGAATAGAACTCAAATAGATAGGCTATCGTGAATAATTAGTGATATCATGTTCCAATTATCATCAAATACACTTAATTTATAAGCTCCATCTCAACATTTAAGCAAAGCATAGAGGACGCCAGACAAAAATTAAACTGCGCCCTATAATTGCTTAAAACGCGCCCTATGTTTGACCTTAAGTACTGAAAATATCAAACATAGGGCGCGTTTTAAGTATTTATAGGGCGCGGTTTTCGTTATTTCCGAGGACGCCGCGCGTAAACAAGAACAATTATGTCGCCCTTGCAGCACGCGGGCGCGGCAAATTTGAATTTGACAACATGTATGGTTGAACGTGATACAATGCTTTTGTTTCATGCTGATGCGTTTTCTGACAAAATCAAGCAGTTTCACTCTGTGCGTGGAAAGGCCAAAAACTCTCTTCGGAAATTATTCTCGCATTTACTTCACGTGTTGCAATGCGTTACTTGCATTCTCCTGCGATTACGACTTTGAACAAGTTAGAATTGGCTTTATTTAATATTTCGGGAGAAAACTCCAAACGTGCCTTATGTTTTTTGGTATCGAAACGTGCCCTATGTCAGAGTCAGAGCAAAAGACTTCTTATGGGAGAAATAAGTGTCAATTAACTTAGACCAAAATACATTGCGCCCCCAAAGTTGTTCAATTCTGCTCCGTAATTGCGAACAATTTTATCCCCCACCCAAATATAAATATAAATACCCTTTGAACTCAGTAATATAGGGTATCTCAAAAAGTTTGCGTTTTTGGTAAATTAAGAATATTAAAAATCACCACACAGAAGATTTTTAGCAAATATTAATAAACCATAATCTAGGTGTACCCCCTACTTTAGGCGGGATCAATGCAAAATAAGTATTCGTACGAATTCTTTTTTTAAATTGCCATCAAACTGCCTTTCGATGAATATAGTATGCAAATTCTTTTACATTTATAAATGTAAATGACCAGCGGCACTAGACTACAGGAACCCAAAGGCAGCTTGCGATTTCCGCGCCGCTGAGCGGTATGGGTGACATACTCTAGCAGGGGTTGCATGCGAAAACTCAAGCGGATAGCGCGGCGCGTTAGCGTAGCGCTCTCCGCTAGTAGTATATTAAGACGAGACTGTATTATGTTGACAGACTATGTTGAAGACGAGACCGATAAACGACTCCGTTGACGGTATAAGCTACGAAGCTACAGTGGCAACTATGACGTCCATCGAAAGTAGCAGGTTAGCGACCATGTTTAGTGGCCGGTGGCCTTTTCCCTTGACAAGCGACGGCTGAATTCTGATAGACTGTCACTGTGAAGCGTTTGTTTTATGGAATGATTGGAATCATTTTTTATTTCAACATCTACTTCTACACACTTTCCTTTCAGACATGGAAAGGCAACTGGCACTGAAGTCAGTCAAGCGGCGTCGTCCCTTTCGGACACTAGAATTGATCGAGTAGTTCCATCAGTTGCATCAGTCGCTGGAGTTGCACCGCTTTAGCAGTCGCAGCATCCGCAGCTTTCACATGATTCGCAACAGTCGCAGCGGTCGCAGCAGTCGCAGCAGTCGCAGAAGTTGCAGGGGTTGCAGCAGTCGCAGATGTTGCAGGAGTCGCAGTAGTTGCAGCGGTTGCAGGAGTTGCAGCAGTCGCAGGAGTTGCAGCAGTTGCAGCGGTTGCAGGAGTTGCAGCGGTTGCAGAAGTTGCAGCAGTCGCAGGAGTTGCAGCAGTCGCAGGAGTTGCAGGAGTTGCAGCGGTTGCAGAAGTTGCAGCAGTCGCAGCAGTTGCAGATGTTGCAGGAGTTGCAGCGGTTGCAAGAGTCGCCGGTGTCGCAGCAGTCGCTGCGGTGGCGGCAGTGGCAGCTGTCGCCGGGGTGGCTGCAGTCGCAGCACGTTTCTTACGTCCAGCTACGGTCGCAGGTGTCGCAGCAGTTGCTGGAGTCGCGGCAGTCGCAGCAGTCGCCGGAGTCGCTGCAGTCGCAGGATTCGCAAGAACAGCACTGGTGCTGATGGCAACAATGACCACAAGCAGGATAAATATCTTTGCGCTAGTCATGATTTATCTTGACGATTGATAGGGGCAAGTACAGGGAACGATGCCGTTTAGAGCGAATAGTCGAGCTGGAATCAGAAGGCCGGTTGCAGTGGACGAAAGGCAGTTGGTTGCAATGAAAACACATCGGTTCGCTTTTATAGTGACTCGAGTTTCATTGATTATTTAAATCTGATTATGTTTGCCGCCTATCGAACAATGGTAGTCCTCGAACTGGCCGTGCGCAACGCTAATATTGTGCTGTTCGTCACTTTTTGATTGCCTATGGACGTTCATTTAGATGTCAGTAAATCAGCCGGAAAATATTCCCCAACAAACAACTATCTAAGCTTAGCTAAATTCGACTGTGCGCCTGGTTCGACTTACTGATCATCTGCCCTATTTTCCGGTCCCTACAGGTCGGAACTTACTTCCGGCTTTAAATAATTCCTCTACTGATGTTTCTCTAACGAGGTGACACTCCAAAGTCGGCTTTATTATCGACGCTATGATGCTTAGTCTTAATTTTTTACTGCGTTTCAGAGAATATGAGTCACTCACCAATTTTCCTCTGAGCAATCGATGATGAAGTATTTATATATTTGTATAATTAGCTTTGAATTGTCGATCGATGCAAAGAAAGCACGTGTTGCACAAGAACCGTGTTGTTATAATGCTCAATTTGAAATAAATCCGAATGCGCGCTTGACTATTTACTGCGCATAACTCATAAATGGATTGCGATTTTTCAAAAATTGGGAATAGGAAGTGTATCCTGTAACCTCTACTATTTACACATCATCATTTATATTTAGCTAGTCTTTTATGTTTAAAGTTTTGCGTGGTCAGTCCGATAACTTTAAAACTATGAAATAATGGTGTACATGATTGAGAATTCGTCGTCCTAAAAGCTTCCCGCTGTCATTTTTGTCATCAAAGCATATGCACCAAGTGTCGGATTAATAAAGTGTTCTTTCCTCAATAAAGTTTTAATTGATCCGATCTGATGCAAGAGAGCGCAATTCATTCAGATGTTTCGCGAATATTCGCGCTGTGATATGGAAATCAACGACAACTGTTGACTGCGCGAGTAGAAGGTTCGCGAACGTTCTCGAAGTGACGCGCGGGGTGAATAAATAGGCGGCCGCGCGTCCCGTCCAACAACCGACGCTCGCAAACCTTCTTCCCGCCTCTCATCGAGAGATTCATTCTCTTACGATATTTCGAAGCTGAAAATGTTTCTTGTAACCCGCCCGCGCCACCGAAACGTCTCTCCGTCTGAGCGCCTCTTGGACAACTTCTTCAACGATGCGCTGATGGATGTACAGCGCTATTATGAGCGTCCTTATTGGACCGCCAACTATCAGAATCAGAGCGCTCTTGCCGGAGCTGTCGACAGCGTTCAGAACGAAAAGGACAAGTTTGCTGTCTCCATCGATGTCCAGCACTTTGCACCCAATGAAATCAAGGTAAGCATCTCATCTGATTTTTGGACAAACTGTAAAGAATTATCAAAAAAGTTTGAATTGTGATTATAGAGTAAAGGAAGACATCTATCCTCTATAATATCTTTGTATCGTGTAGAGTTCTTGGTACTACAAATTAATTTTTCAGGTGACAACTTCTGGCCGCCAGCTAGTGATCGAAGGAAAGCATGAAGAAAAGACGGACGAACATGGTCAAATCCAACGACACTTTATTCGCAAGTACGCTCTGCCCAAAGAAGTGAATGTTGAAAATGTAGTCAGCCATCTATCCAAAGAAGGCGTTCTCACTGTATCTGCTCCAAAGAACGCCATCGAGGGTCTGGCCGTGCGCACCATTCCCATTCAACCGGCTCCAGAGGAAAGTAAGCCTGTCGAAGAAGCAAAGAAGGAATGATTAGAATATTAATCTGATTTCTCACGTGATTACTGATTTTTCATCTTAAAATAATTCCTTTTCTGTTTCTTTTTTGATTGTGTTGCTGAATAGAGTAATGTCGTATATGCGTTTGCGAGCAATTGATGATTACCGTATTTCTTCCAACAGACGCCCCCCTCCCCTCAAGCTGTGATTGAAATAATAGACGCCCTCCCTCCAATAGAAGCCCCCCTAAGTCATAGTCCCCCCTCTAGGGTAATTGAAATAATAGACGCCTGTGCAGTGAAGGTCCATACTGAGCTCCCATTCAAATATGACTACTGATATGGCACAATCCTTTTATTTATGAATTATATTTCATGCGGAAGTAGCAACAGGGAAAAAAGTTGCTCTCTCTCCAACGTACGCCAAATTCGAACATCGGTTGAAAAAATAGACGCCCTGGGCGCCTATTTGAGGAAATACGGTATTCATGTCATAACGGGTATTCTCAGTGCTCCTCATTTCGTTTGTCATATGATTTCCAGGTAATTGGCTTTAACAAAAGTATTTTGCGCTCCATGTTGTCGAGAGTATTGTTTGATATCTTTGTACGCTCCACTTGACTGTAAAATAACTTTCCTTGATAAAAACTAGTGCAATCGAGACGCTGTGGATGACCCAAGATACGTGAGAGTTACTTGTCGCCTATATTGCACGAATGTGATATGTGTAGCTCAGAATCGACCAATGAAAAACGGACCGTGCAGGGTTATGATTGCGAGCTCATCTAAAGTCGGTGTCACAGTTACTGATCAAGAAAATTTTAATTGTCAGACAAGAGGTTATGGTTGAAGTATGTAAATTCCAACCGCAATTATCACGAGAAGTGTGAGAAAATGTACGCGTGAAACACGATTAACAATGCAATAGAGCACAGTCGCAGTTACTACTGCGTCCGCTTCATCTGTGATGAGCACCAATATAAGAACTATCGCAAACGGGACTGGATTGATGTGTCTGTCAGAAACTATAGCGACAGTTGGACAACGGCAAAGTAAGCGAAACTTCATTAATTTGCGCAGTGTTGAAGTAAGCAAGATATACCATTTTACCTTTCAGAAGAATATTTTCTAATACAAAAAGACGTTCAAAAGGAAAAAATAACATTTTTCAAGTCACATTGAGAGGGAAAGCGTAATCTTTGATTTGAAAAGTGTCCTTACCAAAGTAAAAAGGCTCGTACCCAATTTAGGGTAACGTCATAGGAGCCAGTCAAAAACCTGTAATAATCCAGGCTCAACAGTTCAAATGGCAATATCGACTGGCGTCACTTCGTGAACGAACCATCAACAGTGGACTTATTTAAAGCTGGAATATACACAGCGCCGTGCGGTGGAAGTATTTTCCGGCTTATAGGAACTGGAAAGTTGTGCAGACTATCGTTATTTGGACCTAGGGGCACAACAGGCTTTATTTAAGCTTCAACAGTAGCTTATAGGATAATATTTTCTGGTTGATTTACTGGAATCTTGATGTGCGCGCCCATGTACAAACGAAAAGTGACGAACTGAACAATATTAGCGTTACGCACTGTCAACTTGAGGATTATCATAATCTGAATGGAATGGTCTATGCGACCCGAGTCTCTATATAAACGAGTCACATTGAGTTCATTGTAACCAACTGCCTTCCGTCTACTACAACCCGCCTTCCGATTCCAGCTTGACTGTTCGCTCTAAACGGCATCGTTCCCTGTTACTTCCCCCTATCAATCGCCAAGATAAATCATGACTAGCGCAAAGATATTTATCCTGCTTGTGGTCATTGTTGCCATCAGCACCAGTGCTGTTCTTGCGAATCCTGCGACTGCAGCGACTCCGGCGACTGCTGCGACTGCCGCGACTCCAGCAACTGCTGCGACACCTGCGACCGTAGCTGGACGAAAGAAACGGGCTGCGACTGCAGCCACTCCGGCGACAGCTGCCACTGCCGCCACTCCAGCAACTGCTGCCACTGCTGCCACTCCGGCGGCTGTAGCTGGAAGACGTCAAGGTTTAATCGAAAATTCTCCTTCTGCTGCGCCTTTTGCAACTCGTGCGACTGCTGCGACTCCGGCCACTGCCGCCACTGCTGCAACTCCTGCGACTAAAGCGACTGCCGCGACTGCTGCCACTCCTGCAACTACTGCTACCAAAGCTACTGCCGCAACTCCGGCGACAAAAGCAACTGCCGCGACTGCTGC